>ML863074.1:9401-23301 GCA_009831015.1 Picea engelmannii
CTGTGACAAAAAGATTCATCTAATAAAAAATGGAACTCTTAATAAACAATGAATGGTGTGGTCTCTCCTTTTGAGTTGGTAGATGCAACAAAGGTGGTGGCTCTAAACAGTTCAATTTTACTTGATAAAAAATCACTAGCCCACAGCACAAATGCATCTCTTCCGGTTTTGATTTGGCATTAGTTCATCGTTTCAGGACTTAAAATCTCTCAAATTACTTGCTTTAACAGCATCGAAAATGCATATCCATGAGATTATTAGTGTGAAAATTGCGGTCCTCAACCTAAAATTCATTTGAATCATAAAATACCAGTGTTGGATCAAAAACCCAGAGGCATCCTTATATTTTTGCTTCCATTCGGAATTTTGAGCAATACAAATGCCACATTGGCAGAAACCTCCAATACGAACTAAACTATTAAACCATACACCGAGAAGAAAAGAAAAAACTTTATGTGATGCTGCAAGGAATTCAGCAGCCACGCATACAAACGATAGAAAAGTTTTATTATAATTCTAACAAAACAATGGAGCTGCCTACAAAGAGAGGCCGGATCTTTATATGTCGAGGAGATTTGATTCTTGGTACTCACCCAACAGGCCTCTCCCAAAATGTCACCTCTCTTCAGTATGTAGTCAGCAGGCTTGTAAGGTCCCTCAAAACAACCGAGCTGCCACAAAGAAATGCTAGTTTCTTCATTGGCAAAACAGCGAAGACACCCAACAAGTCATCCGAAATGTTAGATCTTTTCAGTATCGGTAGTGGGCAGGCTTGTAAGGTCCCTCAACAGGCACATTGATATACTCTGCCTGATCAGGAGAAAGCTTTGTTAGCTTGGCACCCAACTTAGGCAAGTGCAGAGCAGCCACCTTCTCATCTAGATGCTTTGGCAGCACATAGACCTTCTTCTCATACTTTCCTGATTTCCTCTCGTTCCAGAGCTCTAACTGAGCAATGACCTACAGCGAAAAGTAGAGATTATGCACCATACATTGATCTCTGTAACAGTAGATCATACGTAACAATATAATTAAGGGATTGGTAATATGGTATGCCTGAGTAATCTAGTATGTATAAGCAATGGTTGTAGGGCTTTAAGAATATTTACCTGGTTTGTAAAGGAGCAAGACATGACAAAACTTGGGTGGCCAGTTGCACAACCCAAGTTCATCAGACGTCCCTCTGCAAGAACAATGATGCCACTCTTGGTGTCAGGGAACACCCACCTATCCGTCTGAGGCTTGATGGTAATCTTCTTAACACCAGGGAAATTTTCAAGGCCTTGCATATCAATCTCATTGTCAAAGTGACCAATGTTACAAACAATGGCATTGTTCTTCATTTTCCTCATCTGATCCAGCATGATGATGTCCTTGTTACCAGTGGTTGTCACAAAGATATCAGCAGTGCTAACTACATCCTCTAGGGTCAGAACAGGAAGGCCTTCCATAAGAGCTTGCAGGGCACAGATAGGATCAATCTCTGTAACAATGACCCTAGCTCCAGCAACCTTCATGGCTGCAGCACAACCCTTGCCAACATCTCCATACCCACAAACAACAGCAACCTTACCAGCAATCATGACATCCGTAGCTCTCATAAGACCATCTGGGAGAGAGTGCCTACATCCATACAAGTTGTCAAACTGCAAAAGAAGAGAGAGAATCAAAATATATACAAACTGCATATCAAATAGAAAAAAAAAAGATCTGAGAATTTACAATACTTCAAAGCCCAAATCTGAGAATTAGATCTGGCCCTAGACCTAATTCACAATGCTTCGAAGCCCAAATCACAAACTTTCAAACAAGCCGAAACAGCTTTCAAAACCTTGGCATTAACCCATCATAACCCAATAATTGAATATATGTAAGGTCCTTGAATTTAAATATGAACTTGCTTCTACTACCAGGAACTCACATTGATTCAACACCCTGAATATTAAAATGTTTTAAATGTAGTGCAAACTAGCGAGTCCGCTAAAATGTAATGCAATTTAAGCAAGTATACAAAGAGTATCATGGTATGCTCTCAATGACCGCAAAGAATAGACATCTAACAAACTCAGTGCAGCTCACAACATGAATGAGACCAAACTGTCCCTAAAACCATATTTGATCCAACATCAGGGCCCTGGTATCGCATAATTAAGATTAGCATAAAGATTAAGATACTTAATAATGCTCTAAACAGAAAAATAATACTATCAGATCTGATCAATAGCACTCTGAAATCTACCATACTGTATATATGTATAACAGTTTGATGACGAAAACTTAACTTGCTTCAAACCAACCTCAAAATTCTATTGCCAAAACCAAAATCACAACAGCTAAATAATATACCACATTTCAAACACCCTGACAAGATTTGAACAACCAAAAACCCACCAGAAAAGCAAGACGTCTGTGTTTGGTTCACTGGGGAGGTTGGTGGACAGTAAAATCCATTTTAAACATCTCCTGAACTTCTAATACACCAACATCACAAAGACTCACATCGCAGAAACTCCAAAGAAATGACGCAAGATTTCAAATCCAAATCACAACACACAAGCAAGATCCCACTTCAAAAACACATTGACGAGATCTCAACGCCCCCACTACACCCACGAGAAAATACCTAACAAAAATAGCAGGATGTTTATGAAAAGGCCAAAAGAGAATATCTTAATTCACTGGTGAGATTGGGGACTGTTATGACATGCATGATCCACTCCACATTATATTGCATAATGTTTTAATGTAACAGGGTTAGGTACAAGTACTGGGAATTTTTGACAAATAGCTACCCCTTGTACCTAGAACCTAACTAAGCTGAAGGAAGTCCACTCTAACTTCTAAATCCACATTGCAGACACCCAAAAAGAGATCTTTCAGAAAAATAAATACAAATACCCTAGTTAGTCACATACCTTGCTCTTGGTAACAGAATCATTAACATTGATAGCAGGGAACAACAGGGACCCAGAATTCTGCATCTGGTAAAGCCTCTTAACCCCAGTAGTTGTCTCCTCAGACACACCAACAATCCTGTCCTTCATCCTGTGATACCTCAATGGATCCACCTTGAGGCTTTCCTTGATCAACGCCAACACAATCTGAAACTCCACATTGGTGGTAGAGGCCGGATCCGGCACCTTCCCAGTCTTGGCGAACTCTTCCTCGGCCTTCACTCCCTCATGGATCAGAAGGGTAGTGTCGCCACCATCGTCGACAATCAGATCTGGGCCACCGCCGGGGCCCCAGTCAAGAGCCCTCTCGGTGCACCACCAGTACTCCTGCAGTGTTTCCCCCTTCCAGGCAAACACCGCTGCACTATCGCGGGCGATGGCGGCCGCGGCGTGGTCCTGAGTGGAGAATATGTTGCAGGAGCACCATCTCACCTCGGCCCCAAGGGCGGTGAGAGTCTCGATGAGAACAGCTGTCTGGATTGTCATGTGGAGGGAACCCGTGATCCGGGCGCCCTTGAAGGGCTGGGCGGGACCGAACTCGACCCGGCAGGCCATCAGTCCGGGCATCTCAACTTCGGCCAATTCGATCTCCAGCCTCCCAAAATCCGCCTGAGACATATCCTTAACCTTGTATTCCCTTCCGGACACCGTTTTCTCAGCTAAAAGCGCCATTGCTGCTCAGAGACAGGGCCGAAAACACGCAGATCTAAGGGAAAACCGCGTATTTCGGCTACCTAGATGCAGATCACAGCGATCTAAATGCGAAATACCGTGACCAAGATAGAAGGGGCTCGCGGAGCAGGATTCGAACTCTGGTCGATTAGCTCCAACGAAGAGTGTGAAAAATGAAAGTGGGGTGATCGCTGTTATATAGCTTTCATATAAGAGATCCAAGCGAGAAATTCTTTTCCAAATGAATTTACTTTGAATACGTTTTTTTATTATTATAATAATAATAATTTGAATTTTATATGTAAATTTTATTTTTAAATATAGATTATGGAAGAAAATTAATTAATTTATAAAACTAATTGTTTACCACTTTGTATGATAAATTAATAAATGATTAAAGTTAATTTATGTTTTGGGTTTTTTTTTTAAGTTTGGTAGATATTGTCCTAGGGTAACCTTGGCTTACCTTGGGTATGGGGTATTGTGGACACATCGTACCTTACTAGTTGTTGATTCACTCAAATCACAAAAAAAAAAAGAAAAAAAATGATAGAAATTAAAAATGAAAAAAAAGGTTTGATAGAAATTAGAAATTGGATTGATTATATTTATTTGAAAAAGTTGAATTTGTACACTTTTCATTTTCATACGGGTATGATGTAAACTTAAGTTTGTCCACTTTTCATTTTCATAACATGATGCATACAACCTATTTTTGGATTTGAATTTGTGATTTTCAAAGAAAACACACATATTCTTAATTATTGGACCCACTCAAGTCACATGCATAAGATTTTTTGTAAATATTATTTAAGTGATCATATAAATCTAAAAATAATATTGTATTGAGGTTATAAAAAGGAGAGATGTTAAATGTGAAGTGAAATAGAATAAATTTAGGTGAATTGGGTTGGGTTTATGTTTTTTTTTTGAAGTAACACATTTTAATAGTTTTGATCTTGCAATACAATTAAACATTTCCATTCACATTCACCCACCTTTTCGGAGTGAAGGTGTGTATTTTTAATGCACACTCATCTTTTCTTAGTGAAGGTGTGTATTTCGGAGTGAATGTGTGTATTTCTAATGCACAAATGCATATCTTCACTCTTAGTGGATGAGTGGTGAGGAGGAGAAGTGCATGCACAAATACACATATTCAACTAAAAAAAACTAAGAAATTATGTCATAATTAATTTTAATAAAAAAAAAAAAAAATTAAAAAATGTAAACAAGACTTATTAAAATATTCTTTAAGAGTATTGTTAAATGCAAAACAATTAAATTATGGAGTCATGGTACACTTACTTTTAGTTATCGAAATCCAACTATATAAAAAGCCAGTGTTCCCATAGATCCAAAACTTTATCAATTTTTTGATGATTTAGATCAATTTAGAATTAAGAAAAAACCTCTTTAAAGATATAATTTTACCACACATAGATCTTGGATCATGGTTAAGTTTGCTCATACTTGAAATTTCTGCCAATTTTTTATGTTCTACTAGAAAGAAAATATGTTTAGTACATTATTAGTTCACTCCTTTAATTATGCATAATACAGTCGTACATGACATCTTAAAAGTAGTTATCTTGAAAATAAACAATTCTTTAAGAATGAAATATAAATGATAATTAATTTGGTTGTCCAAAGGGGTTGTATCCAATGGTGGAAGGTAGGGAGTTTTTCACCATTGGGCAATGTTCAATTCCAATGAGGGTTATTTAACCTGGAGCCATGGGGACACCTTGAAGTAGTGATCAAACGTGTGGTTGCACCCAAAGAGATTATATTAAAAATAGTTTTGTGACCTATGCACACATAAGTGAATCAAATCCTACCCCCATGTCCTTCAACTTTTAAAAGCACAGTGGGTTAGATTGAATGGTTGAGTGTTGTGGTTATTTCGAATGAGATCCCGAGGTCGAATCATCGACCAGCTATTGTTGCTCTTTATGAGATTGTTGAGCCTCACTCGAGTCCCCATCGGGTTAGACCTGTAATCAGGTCGACGGTTTACCATGTTTACCATCCACRAAATCTGGGGAAGTACTCATTGGTTTCCCRTGATTTCTTCCATCCGAAAAAAAAAATGATAATTAACTTGGTTACAATTAATATAAATGCAATTCAAAAATATTAATAAATCAACATTCATATTAGTAAGCTTTAGGGCTTTTTAGGGGTGGAAGTGTGGGGAGATCACATTTGATTATGAGGGAAATCATGAAATGAGTTTTGTATGGGCATTAGGAATAGCATTTAATAATCAAGAAAAGACATTGACAGTCCTTCAGGGGTTAAAAATATTAAGCTCAAAAGGGATGAACAAACTCATTGTAATAGGGGATTCAATGATAGTAATCAGGGATTTAAGAGATCAATCAAATTATTAAGACTCTAAATTTACGAGACTCCTTTTCAAAATTCGTGGAATAGCAAGGAGTTTCATAGATGTAGAGTATTTCCAAGTGCTAAGGGATCTCAATGTCCAGGAAAATTGCCTAGCAAATAAAGCAACTACTCATGAAGTAGGATACATAAGAACAAATGGGGGGATATGTAGTTTGTCCCACATCCCCTAGACCTTAGATCGCAACCCCTAATCTATGGAACCAATTATCACTTTAATGGTTGAGGGAAGTAGAGACAAGTGACAATGAATTCTTATTACAAGGGGATGGGCATTAGAGCCCCCTCGTCCTTTGGTAGCTTCTCATTCTTCACACAAGATTGTAGTGATGGCTCATAAGTCATGTTTTAATATGGGTTGTTGTGCAGGTGTGTTTATTTTGGAAGGTTTGGCTTTACTCCTCCAAGATTGTTTTGAGTTTAATGTTGTATGTGGTCTAGTCAAACTCTTTCTCAGATCACTGATATTTTGTTGTTGATTTGAGAAGCATTCCATCGTGAATGGTGCTCTAGCTCCAAGGTGTCAAGAATTGGAGAAGATCTAGTTTCTCGTCATACAAAAATGTTTAGCCCAACATAGGTTGAAGATGGCAAGTCACTCTCATTTAGGATGTTTCTTCTTATGTGAATCCTCATACCTTTGTTGCACTCAAAGGAGAAGTGACCATCTTCTAGCAAATACTCATATTGTCATTATAAGCAATAAGATAAAAAAATCCAATTAAAATTCAAAATATTAAAAATATTGAAATATATGATGTTGTATCCATTAAAAAAACAAATTAAAAACTTGAAAGCAAAATGCATTATATTAAATGAACTTGTCATATGTCTTAGTAGAAACTCCTACTCTTTTATTTCTCATCCAAATGTTTCAATGGGATCTATTCAAGATGCCATGAAAGATGAAGAAACTATTTAACAAGCTCCTAGAGATTTGGAAATGAAGAACACTAGGACACTAATCACATGCAAACATTAAGCAAAAAGTCGTGAGCAAGCATTTCTTTTTGAACTTACAATTTTAAAAAATGTTTTGCAAAATAGTTTTGCTATAAGAACAATATGTTAAGATATATACTAATAAAGTTTTAGTTACTCTTTGACTTACATGTAAAATTTTGCAGTATTTAAATTTTTTTTCTAAAAGTCAAATTTCTAAAAATAATTATGTTAATTTACATTATTACTATGTTAACCATAACAATTTTTTAATACACATTATAATCAATTTCGTAAAAAAACAAACTTTTCTTTAAATGGCATAAGTCAAATTAATCCACTTTTATCTTTCCATCAAATCTAAATATCTTAAATAACTAAAAGATAATACTTAATAAATATGTTTAAACCTTGAGTTTGAACATCACCAACTTTTAAATGAGAGGAAAACGATAGTAAAAAAAGAAACTTTTCTTTAAATGGCATAAGTCAAATTAATCCACTTTTATCTTCCATCAAAATTAAATATCTTAAATAACTAAAAGATAATACTTAATAAATATGTTTAACTTTTAAATAAGAGGAAAACGATAGGCCATTTACTTATGTTTGGTGATGTCATCACCCTTATTTGATGATGTCATATTAAGTGGAAAAAAAAAGAATGTGCATCTTAGTGGGGAGTTTATTATAGTATATCTTTTATATTATATATATATTTTTAAGAATTTGGAATTTGTTTCCTAAAGTAAGTTGGTTGGTTGGTGAGATTTTCCACTTAAAAATAAATATCCATATGGTTGGTTTTCCACATCAAAGCACCAACCCCCATGGAGTGGGTTGGTAATATGTTCACCTCTTTGAAATAAAAGACTTTTGCTTTTCATAAGTGTTCACACATGTATAAATATAATATAATAGGATATTATATATATTTTGTTTGATTTATAAAATAGATATTTTTAAGTAAAATGTTAAAATTTTAAATGTAATTGAGATTAGTATTTAGTTTTATGTATAAGATTAAAATTAGATGTTACTTAAAAGTATATGATCTCATTATTATAGTTTCAATAATAATAAGAAATATAATAATTTTTAAAAAATATTATATAAGTTAAAAAGGTTTTTTAATTTTAAAATATAATCTAAAATTGTTTGTAATTAATTAAGAATTCTTTTTTTTTATACATAAGAAAACAAATTAACAATATAAAAACTAAAAACATATGATAAGAGTAGAAGTTTACACCCTTAACTATCCAAAACCTCAAAATATATATTAAAATTAAAAAAAAAAAAAAAATCTTTTAATAATACACTTTTAGCACATAAATAACTAATACAATGTAAAATTAATAAATTAAAAAAAAAAACTTAAATATATATAAATAAATTAAATAACTAATACAATGTAAAATTAATAAATTAAAAAAATACTTAAATAAATATATATAAATAAATATAATAAATAAATTAGAGTTCAACGTTTCATGAACAATTCACCATCATATAGCTTTAAGAAAACGAAGGATTAAATCTACACTTAGTCATAAGATGACCTCACCATGACCCCATTGTGGATGAGTGCACATGAAACTCTTACAAAAGTAGGCAAAGCCTTGGAGTTGGTATGTTGCTTGGTGTGGGTTGATAGAAAAGATATCATAACATCTTAATTTATTACATAATATATAATTTAAAGATGTATATACATCTATAAATTAAAGTTGTTGTTGTGGCATCATGCATCATCATTATCGTATAAAAAAATAATTATTATTTAAAGCTATTATAATTAAATCATTATAAATAATTTGTTTAAGTGAGATGATTATTTAAAGATTAATTAATAATTATTCAAATATTTTTAAGGTGGTGAATTATTGGCATGGAGTTTAGAGAGCAGAAAACCAATAACATGTAAGAAGGCACATGCCCAACAAAGTCAACCAAGTTGAAAGCCACAACTAATAGATACACATAGGGAAGGAACATGCCTATTAAGGTTTGAACTTGGATTATTTGCATGCAATCACTCGATCGCTAGACCATAGCCCAATGAACTATTCCAAAGAAATTATCACGAGATCTCTTCCTCTTCCCTGGAATATATGGATGGAGGGAAACTCAACTGATAGGAACAATAGCAGTTGGTAATCCAACAACTCTCTCTCTCTCTCTCTCTCTCTCTCTCTCTCTCTCTCTCCACACAGATCTATTGGTGGGGAGCAAAAGAGTTTTCATTGATGGGCAACATCCAATTCCCATGAAGTCCTTTACTGAATTTTCCTTTGGGCAACATTCAATTCCCATGAAGTCCTTTACTTAAGCCATACAACCACCTTGAGGTAGTGGTCAAACATATGATTGCAACCAGAGATATTATATTAAATGATCTCATGATTCATTCACACATGAGTGGCTCAAAACACCCTTATGTTCAACAAAACAAGACATTTCACACAAGACAAACACCTTAAGAAATTGCTCAAACAACTAGGTCAAAGTTTGGTACACTAGCATTTTATGTGGCTAAAATCCTTAATGAGGGAAATAGACCACGACCCCAGCCAACGTAGTCACTTGAGGCAATATGTTAATGCAAAAGAAAAATATTTTACATAAGAGTTTCCCATAGTTGATCTTCAACAAGTGACCCTCTGTGCTCATGAAGAGATCATGGACCCATCAGGTGTTAATACACGAATCAATATAGTCATTAGTATTGAGGAGAATATGAACCGTCATATCACTTTATGTTTGGAACATATCATGATCGTCGTATCACATAACTACAAATACATAGTAATCCATACTAAAGAATCACTCTTTTACATAAAGACGCATTAGACCAAGTTGATCTTAACTAATTCCTAAGTGTTTAAATATTCTAACATCCCCAGAAAAGAAGAACTTGGGATAGGATTGAAGGATTCACAAAGGTGACACAATAAGAGAAGGAAGGAGTCATTAGAGCCTATTCACCCTTAATGACAACTTCTTGAACTCCTAAGATATATTGAAGTTTGGAAAACTTCACTTCTGTAAGGGACTTTGTGAAATGTCTGCAACTTGATCATATGAAGGGAAAAATAACACTTTGAGAATGTGATCTTGAATGAACTTTCTAATGAAGTGCATGTGTAGCCCAATGTGTTTGTTGCATTGGTGTTGAACTAGATCTGTGGTGAGCTTGATGGCACTTTGATTGTCATACCATAGGGTGGTCGGACATTGCAATTGGAATCCAAATTATGAAAGGATCTGTTGAAGCCACAAGGATTCTTAACTTGCATTAATTGTTGCTCGATACTTTTCTTCTGTTGAAGAAAGAGTAAGATCATGTTGTTTCTTATAAGCCCAAGAGACAAGTTCAGAACCAAGACTGAAAACATATCTTATAGTAGACTTCTAATCATCAGAGTTACCAACCTAATATGAATCAGTGAAACCAACCAACAAGGGAGTCCCCCTTGAACTGTAATGTATCCCAAACTGAATTGTATCCCAAATATATCGAAGTATCATTTTTGCTACTTTCCAATGGCTCTCATGGTGTTTGCATATATCGAGCTTCAAGACCAACAACAAAGGAAATATTAAGATAGGTATGATTCAAATATAAGAGGTTGCCAACTAACTGATGATACAAAGTGGCATCTACTTCGGTGTAGTATAGGTGGTAGCAAGTTTGACTCTAGACTGAAAGAGAGATGGGGTTGGTTTACAATCTTCCATTTGAAAGTAGCGAAGAAGGTCACATGCATACTTAGATTGGGAAAGAGAAAAAATTTCCTTGGTTTGCAATACTTAGAGTCTAAGGAAGTAATGCAAAGAACCTAAGTTTGTCATTTCAAATTTCTTCTTAAGGTTGGATTTCACATGGTTTAAAAGTTTATAGTCATTACTAGTGAGGATAAGGTTATCAACATAAAGAACAAGTATTATGAGATGCTTTCCTACTTTCTTGGAATAGTCATTGGAGTCAAAATGACATTGAGAAAACATGGTGTCAAGAAGAAAGCTATCTATTTTAGCATACTAGGCTCAAGGAGCTTGCTTAAGACCATAGAGAGATTTATTAAGTTGAAAAACAAGGCTAGAGTCATTTTGAACATCGCCAGGAGGTTGTTCCATGTAAATTTCGTCTTGCAAATCCCCTTGTAGGAAGGGAGATTTAACATACATCTGATGGACCTCCCATTTATGTGATGTGGCAATGGCTAGAACAAGGCATATATAATTCATTTTGGCTATGGGGGAAAAGGTTTCAATACACTCAATTATTTCAACTTGAGAGAATCCTATAACAACTAACCATTCATTATGTCTTTCAACACTTCCATCAGATGCATGCTTAGTTCTATACACCCATTTACATATCACAAGTTTTCTTCCTTTCATAAGAGGTACAAGATCCTAAGCATCGTTCGCCATTAAGGAATTATATTCTTCATTCATTGCTATATCCCAATCTATAAGGTTGGAAGCTTATGCAAATTTTTTTGGATCATGAATCTTTGAAACTTGAGCCAAAATAGAGGAGGCTCGCTAGAATTGTGAATGTGTATGATGCTAATTTGTCGGATCACCGACCACTTCTTGTGTTATATGGAACCATCTGGGAAGTGGCGGTGTTAGTGCAAGTTCATGTTCAATGGACCCATCTGGAGGGAGGTGAGTATGCAAAGGTGGATTTCATCCTCATTGTCATCATCCAAAGAATAAAATAGAGTAGGATAAATTTTTTTGGAATAGAAGATGACATATATGTTGAAGATGGCTTGCAGGCTGAAGATGGCACCAATGTCAAATTAGGCTCATAGACCGAGAGGATGTCATCAAACTCAACATATCTCCTAATAATACTTTCATTGGAAATAGGTGGAAGAAGTCTATAACCTTTTACATCTTCAGAATATCAAACAAAAATGCACTTCTCACTTTTATGCTATAATGCTTTATTTTTTCTCATCGAGAATGTGATCGCATGTATTATCAATAAACACACAAAAGTGGATTACATCTAGTTTAATTTTACTCCATGCTTCTTCTAGTGTTATGTTTTTAAAATCCTTTGTGGGAGTGTGATTAACTATGTAATTGACACAATTAATGGTTTCCGCCCAAAAATGAGGACTTAATCCCTCAGATTGGATTATACAATTTTCCATTTCCTTTAAGGTTTTATTTTTTCTCCAAACAACACCATTTTGTTGTGGCATATATGGAATAGTATGTTGCATTTGAATGTCTTTTGCAATGTAGTAAGATGTAAATTTGTTGTTAACATATTCGCCTCCATTATATGTTCTTAACCTTTGTAATTGATATCTAGATTATTTTTCTATAAGAGCATTGTAGGGAAAAAACATGTCTAAAACTTCACTCTTAAGTTTTAATAAGTGAACCCAAGTGAATCTAGAGAAGTCACCAATGAAAGTTAAGAAGTACTTGCACCCAGAGAAAGAAGGAGAAGGAAGCGAACCACACAAATCACTATGAACAAGTTGCAAGATGTTAGGGACCTAACCTCCCTAACCCCTCACGTAGGTAGAATAATATATTTTCCACGTAATAAAGGCCGACATTAGTAAATAAGGCCTATATAATAATGTGAACAAGTCTAATGTAAGAAGACTTAATAGAAGATTATGCTTCTAGAAAGATCTTCCTCTAGAATATTCTTTAGAAGATATAATTAGTATAAATGGGAGTAGAAGGCATGAGAAAGTCTTACCTTGAGAATTATTGTAATACAGTGTTGCTCTGTTGAAGGTTTCCCTCTCGAAGAGGCAAGTGAACTTAGCTTTCTATCAATAAAGGTATCATTGTTGGTGTTGTTGTTCTCTCTATTTTGTTGTTTTGTTGGTATTTATCATAATATTTTTGTTTATGCTTTATAAAATACATATGGTACCTTACAAGTGGTATCAAAGCACTTTCCTCAACATAAATTGTGATATTTTTTTTCCAAGGTAGAGATGTGTATTGTCGATGTAATATGTCGTTCGATGAGTAAAATTATGGCTAGGGAAGACTTCATGCAATAAATACAAACAACTTCATGGGTTACTCAAAACAAACACATCACCTTGTTGGAAACCTTGGTAACCCCTGTTGGTACCCCTTCGAGTAGTACCGCATCAAACACACTCTATACATAACCATCACTCCCACGTACCACCAGGTATACAGGGAGTCCCCTAGATCTCCTGAAACCAACTATAGATCATCCTATCAACCACCTGACTACTATAGTGGCACCAAGAACATCACTCGGTAAGACTACTCTCTAGTACATGAGTAATTGGGTAGAATGGATAAGGGTACAGTCAATCCTCCTTAGTTGGTGCCTTGATATATTGGGTTGAGTACTACTATTCAACCCCACACATATATCAGAGAGCTATAGCACAAGGAAAACCCTTGTCTATAGGAACCTTGAAAACCCTAACTCGTGGGAACAACACAAAAAAAACATAAACAAAAGGGAACTTTTGCAGCATAACCCTACCTCCTGCATCTAGGTTGTGAAATTCTTGCATCATTTTCTCCATCAACAATTTGGGCATTATGTCACTATAGTATTCTTCAAGCCGAACTATAACTCCATGGGAGTAAAACAAAAAAATGAGTATAGTGGTCCTATCGAAACCCTTATTCGGGACGTATCCCATTGGATTCCTCTCTTCACCCTGACCGTTGTGGTACCTTCATTTGTAAGCTTTTTTTTTCTGTGGACCTATCCACCCCTCCCAACACCCTTATTTGTCACCTATCCCCTTGAATTCCTCTATACGTCATGTTTGCCATGATACCCCTCACCTGTAACCCTTTTTTCTGTGTGGAACCACCTACCCATTTTTTCCTCTTCACAAATGACTCTCACCCGCAACCAAGAAATCAATGCTTTG
>WSFP011419541.1:0-23187 GCA_009831015.1 Picea engelmannii
ACTCATGAGATAATATGGTTGTAGCAATTGGTAGTACCACTCAATCTACATTGAAGTATGAGGATGTAGTTTCATCCTTGTTATTAGAAGAGATGAGGTGGAAAATCATGGATATTCATAGAACATATGATTTATATATAAGTTTTTGTCCCCAATATATGAATACAAATGAGTCCCCGGGGGGCGGGGGGGCGGGGGGGAGATCTAAATCCCTAGGAAAATATTTGAGGAATTGCTGGAAATGTGGTAAATATGGTATTATAAGAAAGATTGTAGGTCTAAGAAAGTTGATAAAGCAAAGGGATATGATGATGCCTCTTCCAAAGAGGTGAAAACCTTCATAGAAGAAGTACGTGATATTTACCTGACATATACATGTACACATGTAGATCATGATGTATGGTTGATTGACTCAGGTGCATCATTTCATATGACTCCTCATAGGAAGTGGTTCAATGAATGTGTAAAGTATGATGGCGGTGATGTCTTCCTAGGAGATGACTCAACAACCAAAGTCATGGGACGTGGAAGGGTTAAGATGTTTCTGAAATATGGAAGGATTAGAAATCTCCATGGAGTTCTGCACATTCCATATCTAGCTAGGATCCTAATATCTGTAAGTAAGTTGGATGATGCAGGTGTGGATACTTTATTGGGAAATGACACTCGAAATATGGTTAGAGGAGCAATGGTGTTAATGAGGGGAGTTCGATGTGGAAATTTGTACAAGTTTTCAAGAAGCACTTATACTAGTGGTGTAACATTTCTATTGTCCATGAGCAGAGAAATAAAGAATACAGGATCCATATTGTCCGTGGAAATAATACCATTCTATGGCATCAAATACTGAGACATATTGGAGAAAAGGGCCTTCAAACACTATACGATAAAGGTATGGTTGAAGGTATGTCTAATTGTACCCTGGATTTTTATTTCTATGAAAATTGCATATACGGTAAAAAAAATCAAGTAAGATTATCATTTGGCACTACGAGAGCAAAGGGGATCTTAGAGTTGATACACAATGATGTGTTTGGACCTGTGCCTGTTCCATCACTAGGTAAATTTGTGTATTATGTTTCAGTCATAGATGATTTCTCAAGGAACACATGGATTTATTTTCTTATGAAGAAATATGAGGCATTTGATAAATTTAAAGAGTTTAAGACTTTGTTAGAAAATCAGATAGAGAAGAAAATAAAGGTGTTGAGGACAGATAATGGTGGAGAATTATGTGGGAATGAATTTTAAGAGTTGTGTAAGAAGTGCAGTATAGCAAGGCAGAATAATAATCCATACACACCTCAATAGAATGGGGTTGCAGAAAGGATGAACATGACATTGATGGAAAAATCAAGGATCATGCTCAGTGGTGCTAGGTTAGGACAATAATTATGGGCAGAGGAAGTGGGTACTGCATGTTACCTTGTAAATAGATAACCCTCATTAGCATTGGTGGAAAAAATTCCGCATGAGGTATGGGCTGGTAAAAAAATCTCTCTTGAACATCTCAAAGTGTTTGGTTGTGATGCTTATGTCCATGTTCCAAAGGAAAATAGGAGTAAGCTAGATAATAAAATAAAAAAGTGTATCTTTATTGGTTATAAAGATAGTATGAAAGGTTACAAGCTTTGGAACCCACAAAATAAGAAGACTCTATAGTTGGGGAGATTTTTTTAGAGAGGTTAAAGATGTTCCCAAACAAGAATTCCTACCAATGTAAGAAGAACCCGAGGAAATAGAGTTTGATCTAGATGATGCAAAATATGAATCAACGAAAGAAAATGAATCAAAAGAATAAGAACCTCATACTCCAATATTGAGAAGATCAATGAGGTAAAGAATGAAACCAGAAAGGTATAGTCCACCTGATTTATGTGCTAATTTTTCTTTATCTATTACCAATGATGATCCCAGAACGGAAACAATGAATTCATAAGATAGTAAACTTTGGAAGAAATCCATGGTTGAAGAGATGGATTCCTTGGATAAGAATAAGGCATGGGATCTAGTTGAGTTGCCAACTAGAAGAAAGGCCATTGGAAGAAAATGGGTGTTTAAAAAGAAGTTGAATGTAGAAGGCAAAATGGAGAAATATGAATCTCGATTAGTAGCAAAAGTTTATTCCCAGGTAGAGAGAATTGACTTTGGTGAAATATTTTCTCCTGATGCCAAGTTAACTTATATTATATTTCTTTTATCTGTTGCTGTTGCTTTTGATTTTGAATTAGAATAGATGGATGTGAAGACAACATTTCTACATGGGTATATGGAAGAAGAAATCTACATGAAGCATCCATAAGGATTTATAGTGAAGGGAAAGAAAGAGATAGTCTGTAAGCTAAAGAGGCCACTATATGGTATAAAGAAATCACC
Organism: Picea engelmannii; assembly: GCA_009831015.1. Lineage (NCBI taxonomy): Eukaryota > Viridiplantae > Streptophyta > Pinopsida > Pinales > Pinaceae > Picea > Picea engelmannii. The sequence continues at coordinate 2,377 of WSFP011419541.1, forward strand.
TAGGATGTGGTATCAAAAGTTTTGCACATACATCCTTGGACTGGGATTTGTGAGAAACATGGCTGATCACTATGTATATTCCAAGCAGGTTGGTAATCACTTCATTTATGTAGTGTTGTATGTCGATGACATGTTGTTGGTAGGGAATAACATGGATGTTATCAAGGAGGTGAAATCACAACTATCCTCCAAATTTGACATGAAGGTTCTTGATGCTGCTAACTTCATTAATGGAATGGAGATTAAATGAGATCGTGAAAATAGGAAACTCTAGTTGAATCAAATAAAATATGTTGAGATGATATTGCAAAGGTTTAATATGAAAGAACATAAACTGATCAATGTTCCTATTCATGTAGGTGTAAAGTTATTTGTAGATCAGTGTCCCAAGACACATGAAGAGGAAGAGGACATGTCCCATGTTCTATATGTTAGTGCGGTTGACAGTTTGATGTATGAAATGGTCTATACTAGACTAGAAATTACACATGGAGTGGGAGTTTTGAGCAAGTATATGTCAAAAGAAGGGAAGGAGCATTGGATAACGATAAAGAGGGTTTTCAGGTATTTGTGTGGCACTTCTAGTTATGTATTGTGCTACCAAGGAAGACCAGGATTGGACAATGTGTTGGACATACATGGGTTTGTTGATGTAGACTAGGATGGAGATCTAGATCACATAAGATCTACAAGTGGGTATGTGTTTAACCTATTTGGAGGATAAATCAGTTGGATGAGAAAAAAGACAGGATGTAGTGGCACTATTAACTACAAAATTTGAATACATGGCAGACACTCATGCATGACATGAAGCAATATGGTTATATTTTGTTCAAGTATTGGGTTGGTAAAACAAGCAATAAAATTAGATTGCGACAACCATACTGCAATATTCCTAGAAAACAACCCAACTTATCATTCAAAGACAACACATATTGATGTTCTGTATCACTTTGTGAGAGACATAGTTGAAGACAAGAAGGTGTTGTTGGAGAAGGTTGACAATTTGAAGAATGTTGCAGATTCATTGACAAAATTGGTGAGCTCTGAGAAGTGTAGAGAAACAATGTGCATTGTTGCCCTAGATTGTTGACTATGTAATCCTGTGACACCCTATATGCAAAGAAAACAACAAGTCGCAAAGTGCTGGGTAGGTGTTATATTCTTTGCATGTGTGTGTGGGGGTGTGTCAGATTTGACGACTGCATCTGAAAATCACTACAATGTTTGCTATTTTAGTGTTGTTTTATATTTTTAGCGGTTTTCTAAATTAATCCTAGATTAAGGGATTAGCGTTTTGGTAGCTGCAAAATACCTAAAATTTTGTATATATTGTATTGCGAATGGTGAATTAATACAATGAAGGGTTGAGAGGTGTGACACTAAGGAAGGCTGGTTTTCTCCTGGTTAAAGGTTTCCAACGTAAATCTTTGTGTATTATGTGAATGAGACATTGATTTATGTTTTTCTTAGAATCTGTATGTGTTGCTTTACTTCACATGTTTAAAACTTACATAGTTGACAAGCAAGTGAAGTATGCTTTGCATCAATTACAATTCATATTTTGACTCTACCTTAAATTATGGAAACAAGCTCGTATCAAGTTCTACACTCAAGCATAAGAATATCATATACTGAAATCTACTATCAACTTTGAAAAGATAAATGAAGCAATCATAGTCTAAACTATACAATAATTAACCATAAACATTCAACAATAAAATAAGTGATCTATCACCAACTATGATTACTGTTTACAATCTATTGAAGTAAATGCAACCTACATAAATATATATAGCACCTATCCTGTGTGGAGTAGGCCCAACCTCCTCAAAACAGGGTGCTGGTGGAAATACAAAAACAACAAGCTTAAATCAACACACACATATAAATTGTATAGCAACCATACTGCGAGTAGCTTCAATTAAAAACAATGATATATAGACAAAATTGTATGACCTCTTCAATTTATTGTTATTCTCTCCTCCTTTTACAGGAGCAGGAGAGCTGCTTTTATACAAGCTCCTAGATGTCTAAAATAAAGAAAATAGTTTGAGAACACACTTGAGAACCAACAGTTCTCAAGCTATTTTAACAACATCTATTATCGGATCAGTCTATCACTGAAATTGATATAAAATATACATTAAAATTATCCTTTTTACAACCACATGACAATCAAAATAAGATATATGAGTGTGTGCCATGTATGGGATCAACAATAGTCTATTCAAAAGAGACCATTTTCTCAAATAAGTGAATCCAGATCCTCATCCAATCACTTATTTCTATGTCACCTGGAGATCTAAATCCTTAGCACACAACTTGAGATCTGCAACATTCCTGTACGGTCGAATTCACAACAATCTTGTAGGATGGATCCATAATATTCCTACAACATGGGATCCACATCATTTTTTTATAGTAGGATCGACAACACATTTGCAACAAGGGATGCATAGAATTGTTGTAGAATAGGATTTGCAACACATCTATAACAAGGATCCACACCATATCTGAAATAGGGGATCCACAACATTCATGTAGCAAGGTATCCACAACATTTCTATAGAATAGAATCCACAACACATCTGTAATGTGGATCCACATCATTCCTATAAAAGAGGATCTACATCACTCCTGAAGATAGTTATAAATATGCATTTACACCTACTTATTATTCAAATAACTAATGAAATGTGAAGCAAAGCAAATCAAAGGTACCTTGTGCAAAAATCGATATCTGAATACCAAAAAGGATTAATATAGGGTAAGAAGGCAATAAAAAAGAGGTATGGATTATGGAAAAAAATGATACAAAGATGACAATGCTAGGGCCCGTCAATCTCCATTATTCATTGGGCTTGGGAAACCATTGAAAATCATGCATTAAGTTCAACCATCCTCTTTAGTTTCTAAAACATTATGTTGAGTAGCATATTACAGTTTTGAAATTATAATAAAAACTAATATCTTTAAACCAAGTCATTCTAAAGTGAAAAAAATAAGAGGAACAAAAAAGCAAAATCATAAATTTGTAGTGTGTCTAGGGGGTAATATGGGGTACCTAGGGAGGTACCCAATGGGAATAATAATATGGTTGTGTATTGTTATGCATGGAGAGCATTTCTAGTAAATAAGATCCATGTAATAGTGTGAACCACAATAAAGGTGAGAAGGAGAAATGACCTCCATACAGAACCATATTATTATTCCCATTGGGTACCTCCCTAGGTACCCCATATTAGCCCCCTAGATACACTACAAAATACATCTTAACCTTGAATATATTTAGCAAGGAGAGGGATAAAAGAGAATAAGGTGCAAAAATCTATCTACTTTAAACAAAAACAAAATAACTCATTTATTAAATAGAATAAAATTTATGAAAAATCTTGTGTTATCAGAAGCAATAAACATGAAACAGAACCCAAAATGGGTATTCAAATTTTGCACAATAATTTCTAAGATTTTAATTTTTAAAAATTATATGCAAAAACAATTAAAATTTTGAATTCTCACGATGCACTCTAAGTGATGCAATGTGATCCATCCCTCCTGCATGTCAAAGTAAATTCATAGTGGTACTCCCCCTCCTATGAAAAAATGGGAATGTAGGCTCTGTAAGACCTCTATTGCATAATATAACTACACATGGTCACAGGATTTAATGCTTTAGTTGTTGAAGTTTCACATCGACCACCGTCTTCTCTTCTGTAGCACAAGTAATTGGATTTTACAGAACACAAGTATGGACTAACCCATCTACTCTTAATTTATTTAGATGTAACAAGAGAGTTGCAACTTTGTGCAAAGATTTCCATAATAGTTATATACTCACAACGTATTTATGTAGTCTTCATGGTGGCATCACCCTTAGAGTTATGCCTTTCAATCTTGTAATCAATAGTTAGCCTATAAACCAAGAAAACTATCCTCTCTCATAGGTAGGATTCTCACATCTCATGAATCTATATTATGCAGACCCTTTGACGAGTGCTCAAATTGACATCTATTTTGTAGCCATCCAATACTTTTTGTACACCCTTTTTCCCATTTCCATTCCATCTTAATTCCCTTTTTTGTTCACAATGATACATTTTTGGTCAAGGTTTAATTATTCTCTCAACATGCCATTTCAATACCTATTCTTATGCATTTTTAGGATATTATCACCTTTTATGCTAACAATGGTATACAAGAACAAGATTGCACATCTAGCTTCCTAACACAAGAGATACGACTCTTGAGTATGAGCTGTTGCAACTCCATGCTTGAGAGTATCTATTGCAACTCTAGTTTGCTGGCACCATTGTTGTGACTCTTGTCGTTACAAATCTCAGTGCTACAACTCGTATTGCTACAACTCTCAGTGTTGTGACTCTTTTTGTCGCTTCGAATCTCAATGTTCTATGACTCTTGCCTCATTGTTGCTGCAAATATCACTACCCGATCATTGTTGCAACTCTAAGATGGGTGCTATAACTCTGCGCCTGCTATAACAAATCATCATTCAACTGCACAATTGTCATCCATGGATCGACTAGTCAATCAAACAACCACACACGAACATAACAAGGGAAATTGGGTGCTAGAAGGAAATGGATGATTCAACCACCACTTTCCATATGACTGATTTAGTCAGCATGCACCTGATCCTTTCCATCTTTTGGAGAAAACAATGTAACGAGATGCGACAACCCGATTCTCACGACTATCCATCAATTCTCTTGATTCATTTAGGAATACACCTTTGTGTATAAATACCCCCTCTCTCTCTAAGCGAGGGGACGAAGAAAAGTAGAAGAAAATTTGTAAACATGATTCTATTGATCTGCATATTTTTCTTCAATATAAGTTTCATTTGTTCTTTCCCAAGTGATGGTGTGTTGAGAATTTAAGCGCCCTATTACATTCGTAAACGAGTACCTTACCTAAGGAGGTAGGCCCCCCTCCTTATCCCGACACTGTTTTTATTTTCTATACTTTATAGGAGTAGTTGTAGTTGAACTTATTTATTTCTAGCTATTACTCTAATTAACATCTTATTGTAAATCTAGTGCTTTTCATTGCTGCAACTCTTGATTGTCGTAATTCAATGGTGACATTGCAGGGTATTTTTTTCTGACTAATGAATGAGTAGTTGTAACATATTTTATATATTTTAATTTATTTCCAACAATTCCTCTATTTAACACTTTGTTGCAACTATTGTATTTTTCCGTTGCTGCAACTCTTGTTTCCGCCACTCCATGATGACATTGCAAAACCCTGTCTTCTGATTAATTAATGCGTAGTTGTAACATCTCTCATCTATTTTCATTTATTTCCATAAATTCCTCCATTTAACACTTTTCTATAACTTTTTTTGCTGCAACTCCTATTGTTGCGACTCCGGATGCTGCAACACCTGTTGCTGCAACTCCTATTGCTGCAACTCTGCACTTACATTACAACATTTAGCTTTCTAGTTAAGAACTGTTTTGATTGTAGTTCATGTTAGTTTAATTCCCTTGTTCATAGCATAGTGTGGTTTGATTTCTACAACTTGAGGTTTGATGCATCTCAGTACATGATCAACCATAGAATATTTGTCACATTAATCAAGATCATTCTAATAATTGGACAAGCCACCTTTGTTTCTTGTGTGATTTACTTTCCTGCAAGTCTGACATTTACTTTTTAGTAAGTTTGATATTTACTTTATGAAAGAGTGATTTGCTTTCTCGCAAGTGTGATATTTACTTTCCCGCAAGTGTGATATTTACTTTCTTGCAAAAGTGTGTTTCCATTTCTGAAAGTCTAGATTTGATTGCAAGAAATGGTGTGGTTTAATTTGGTGACTTTATAAAGTGTATTTATATCTTTCCTTGTGACATTCATTTATAAGTACTACAACTCATTGGCAATTATAACATCATACTTTCATATACGGTGCACGATAGTTCGTAAGTTCAATATGACCTCAGATTGATAATTAAATGTACAACTCTTCAATTGCTTATTAAATTAATTAGGAAGTGATAAAAAAGTATGTCATTTTTGGGGTCGTTGTTGGGGATTTGTCAAAAGTATGGTTTTTGTATCATCGTCACTTGGATTTTCATCACAATAGATTGAGTGATATGTTTTCTTTTCAACAACTTGTAGAATGTTTTTCTAATATTTTCTATGCATAGAGTTAGGGATCAACAATGTAGATTCATTAGTTCATCCAAAAACTCCCGTAAAACTTACAATGCAGGTCACTCTCAAGAGGGAAGGAGCCTAGACAATCGAACTATTTTTCACCTACAACAAGTTTTCTTGCCAAAAAGAGACCCAAGTCCTCTACTAAAAAATCATAGACTATAAAAGTTTCTATGCAAACAAAAATTCCATCTTTAGAATATCTAATTGATGAACAATACCACTATGGGGAGTTCATTTTTTCGAAAGCAACTTTAGAAGTAGAAGACAACCATAAGAAGGAGATGGTACATGAAACTGTCAATAAAGAAACCTTTGCCTTCATATTTCTGATTAGAGGATCAAATGAGGAGACCAAAATGAAGAATATCCCTCATTCATCCTTGCCAAATTTTCATGGTCTATCTAAGGAAGACCTCGAAACCTTCCTATTTGAATTCAACGTACTTTAAAGAAGTTATGATTATGTGTCGGATGCCCAAAAATTGAAACTCTTCCCTACCACACTCAATAATTCTACACTACATTGGTTCATGGGCCTTGGTAGGGACAACATCCACACATGGGACCAAATGACATAGAAATTCCTGGAGAAGTACCAAGATGATTATAAGGAAAAATAAAGGAGGGAGGAAGTAATTAGAATGACATAACATGAAGATGAGAGCCCCGAGGATTATGTCAAAATATTCAACTATAATTTGCAGAGGGAAAGACAAACATATTTGGCTCAAGATATATGACATGTCTTACTCTTGAGAGGAATCAAAGATGACTGCATCGAACTCCTCAACCTGATGGGAAGAGGATATATCTCCCAACAATATTATGATGTCATCTTGAAAATTTGTTGCAAATATTGCAGAGGTACTTCAAAAACAAGAAAAGGACCAATATATGTATTGAGAAGGACTGGCAAGACTGTTGGATGTGGAGTTACAAGAGAAATAATTTGGAATATGTTAAGAGGATTTCAAGATTGATATACTTAGTTCCTTAAGCTCCCAGTTGGACACACTGCAAACAAAGAATAAGAGGGAGGAAACAGAGCTTTCTTTAGCCATCTTTTTCCCATAATGTGGAAGAAAACACCCATTGAGGGAATGCCCATTGGACCAAATTGAGGTTTATGGGATATGCAGTGGAGGCCATCCTACTAGCAATTGTCCATCCCTACCAAGATTAAAAGTTGTCTACCGGAAAGCTGATGAATTGAAGCAACAATGCTTTGTTTCTTAGAAATGTCCATGACAACCCAAACCTCAAGGTATGATTCAAGACCAGTCTCAGTATTTTAATTCATATTGGACTAACCCTTCCATGCAGTATACTTCTCAACCATGCAATATATCTATATTGGACTAACCCTTCCATGTAGTATATGTATATACATAAATGCATTGAGATATCTAAAAAGTTAAAAGACTTTGGTTTTAATGTTTGTTGATTATCAAATTTTACAGGTTGTTGATGTGACATTCAATGTCAGCATCAAGGTTGTCTTAACTTTTCATCTAGTTATATTAAGTTTCACTATTTATCTTTTCTACGTAGAAATCTACCCACTTTTCTTCCCACATTTCTAGCATGCAGATACTTTGCAATGGTTCCTGCCCATCCTAATCTCCAAACACTTTACATTGCTTCCCGCATAAGCTAACCTTCTCATTGAACACTTCACTTATTTACATTGCTTCCTACACATGCTAAACTCCACATTTAACACTTCACTTATTTACTAAGTTTTATTCCACATTGAACACTTTACCTTTTTGCTTATTTTTACAAAGTTTCATGCAAAAATGTTTTCACTGCAAACACTTTACATTGCTTCCCACATATGCTAACCTCTCAATTGAACATTGCACCTATTTACATATGGGGAGTGCAGAAGTGCAAAGGATATATTTGTGTAGAGCGGAGTGCGCAGATATGGTCATAGAGAAAGGTTTCACACAACTTGAAAAACACATATGTAAAATATTAAAATTAAAATTATGGCCATTAATACAAATATTTTCTAAGTTAAACATATGCATAAAAATATTTGTTGACTTTATATACTTATTTTTTATAATAAACATTTCTACTTAAAATAAATTCAATTCTACAATATTTTTTAAGTTAAACATATGCATAATAACATCTTGTTCACTTTATATACTTATTTTTTTTATAATAAAAATTGTTACTTAAAATAAATTCAAGTGAACAATATTTTTTTTAAGTTAGACATATGCATAAAAGCATTTTGTTCACTTTATATACTTATTTTTTATACTAAACATTGTTACTTAAAATAAATTCAACTAAGAATTGAGAGACAGTGGTGGAATCTTAGCAAATGAATCTACCATAGATGACTTGACTACCATGCAAATTACATTGCTTCCTACATATTCTAATGTCCCCATTGAACACTTCACTTATTTACATTGTTTCCCGCATATGCTAACCTCTCCATTGGAAACTTCATTTATTTACTAAGTTTTATTTCACATTGAACACTTTACCTTTTTTGTTTATTTTTACAAATATTTATGCTAAATGGATTTACTGCAAACACTTTGCATTGCTTCCCACATATGCTAACCTCCCCATTAAACATTTCACTTATTTACTAATTTTTACTCCACATTGAACACTTTACGTTTTTGCTTATTTTTAAAAAGTTTTATGCTAAATGTTCTTACTTGTTTTTACTTTATTCTTAACATTGTCTTCTTTGCAAAAACAATAATGCTAGTCTTCTTTATTTTATGAATTATCTTTTGGCAAAAACTATTCATTGCCTATGCACCGTCACAAGAATTTTATCTAACATTTGGAGAAGTGTTGCATTTAGAATAAGGAACCTTTCCTGCTAGTCACACATATACTGGCTCTTTCCGTGCAACAACCCCAATGCAATTCTTGTATAAAATCCTTCTGCCAATACACTACTCTTTGAATTTTTTTTGGTCAAAATCCTTTTTAATTACCCACTTTTCACATTGCATGGAGTCTTTTGCTATTGCAATATCCCTAGACTCCATGCATCTATATCCTCCACATGTTTTTACTCCACACATGTATATCCCCCACACAACCATGACCTCACTATTTTTATTTTCAACCCTTGTGCACAGAATTCATCGTTGATGCTCACGTAGTTGCCACTTTTGCAATTTTACATTTGCAATGGTTCTGAACTAGTGATTCTAACAAGCCACGTAATTTGCATGATAACCAAGTGATTTATGGAACCTTGATTTTCTCCAATTTGCAAAAAACCAAAAGTTATTTACCACTTATGCGAAGTAAATTTCACGCTTTTCTATGACCCGCTTAATGGTTTCTATTTATGAGTAGCTATACTATGTAAGTAACTTACACGTGGAAATGAAATTTTAGTAAATGTGTTAGATGCAATTTGTCTTAAAGAAATTTGACCTCGGTATCTCTGCTACCATCGTATCTCCGCACTCAACACATCCATAACTTATTTGCTAAGTTTTACTCCACATTGAAAACTTTACTTTTTTCGCTTATTTTACAAATTTTTATGCTAAATTTTCTTACTTGTTTTTACTTTATTCTTATCATTGTCTTCTTTGCATAAACAATAATGTTATACTTCCTTATTATATGAATTATCTTTTTACAAAGACTATTCATTTCCTATACACCATGACAAGAATGTTATCTAGCATTCGAAAATGTGTTGCGATTAGAAGAAGGAAACTTTCATGCTAGTTGCACATGTACTAGATTTTTATGTGCAACAACCTCAATGCAATTCTTGTATAAAATTCTTCTGCCAATGCACTATTCTTCAAAAATTTCTTAGTCAAAATCCTTTTTACTTACCCATTTTTCACATTGGATGGAGTCTTTTTCCATTGCAATATCCCCAGAATCTGCACACCTATATCCTTCACATGTTCACACACCACACATGTATACACAACCAAGACTTCAATACTTTTATTTTCAACCCTTGTGCGCACAATTCATCGCTGATGCTCACACAGTTGACACTTCCACAGTTTGGCATTTCCAATGGTTCCGCACTAGCCACTCTAACAAGCCACACAATTTGCATGATAATTGAGTCATTTATGGCACCTTGATTTGAAAAAAACTTGAACTTGTTTACCACTTGTGCGAAGTAAATATCACTCTTTTCTATGACCTGCTTAATGGTTTCTATTTATGGATCATTGTATTATGTAAGTAACTTACATGTGGAAACACCATTTTAATAAATATACCAAATGCAATTTGTCTTAAAGAAATTGCACCTTAGTTTCTCCACTACCATCGTAAATACACACTTAGGAAAACCATACCTGTCGCAATTCCCTCCCTCTGCAAACACAATAGTTTTTTAGCACATATTCTGACAAGCCACATAATCTGGACTATAACCGAAGCATTTATGACAAGATGATTTTCTCTAATTTACCAAGAAAGAGCAACGATGAAGTAATAGGAGTCATGCAAAGTAAATGTCCCTCTTTTCTATGACCTATATAATGGTTTCTATTAATGATTACACATGTTTCAAAGATAGTTCATATGTGTGGAAAGGACTTTCTAGTGAATATGTGCCATGCAGTTGGATTTAAATCAATTGGACCTCATTAATATACTTTTTGTCAGACAATTGGCTTAGGTTGATGGAAAATTGGTCTGGACTGTTGGTTTTCATTGATGTCAACCTTTGGAGAGTTATATTGTAGATTGATGTCAACCCTTGGAGAAGTTCGATAGAGAATTATGGTAGCACAAAGGCATGGGTAAGGAACTCGAGTCTGTTTGAGGTATAAAGGCATGGATATTAGTGAATTTATAGGTAAGACTATTCTATATGGATAGTATATGTCAAGCCATTTCCGGTGATATGTGGAACGTCACATAACTCCTCGCGGTTAGAGATTTATGGCCATATGAAGTTGGAGAACCCTCATGAGTTATCTAGCAGCCCCTAGAAGGTCAAAGAAGTCAATTATTCTAGAATCTCCTAGAAGAAGTGTACTAGTCAAATTAATGGTAACTAGGAGTTAATCATGGGTATAGTTATTGTATAAAGAAAATAATTAAAAATAAATTAGTTGCAACAAGAAGTCGTGAGTTTGGTAATTATGGTTAAGTAGTTGCGATAAGAAGATTGAATAGTCAAAGTGGTTGACCAAGAAATAAATTAAATAATAAAGTGGTTTCAACAAGAAGTTAGTTAAGGGAAAAGAAGTTATGAATTGACTAATTATATAAAAGTTAGTTTCAACAAGAATTTGTGAGTAAAGATAAATTATTTAAATAATAAAGTAGTCAAAGTGGTTGCAAAGAGAAATTATTTAAACAATAAAGTGGTTGCAACAATAAGTGGTGAGTTTACTATTTATGGATAAGTCAAAGTGGTTGCAAAAGAAATCTATTAAATAATAAAGTTAGTTGCAACTACGAGTGGAGAACTTACTATTTGTGGAAAGTGGTTAATTTAAGTGGACAAAGTGGTTAAGTTAAGTGGACAAGTGGTTAGAAGTGGGTTAGCCCTAAAAGAAGGAAAGTGGGTTATGTTGGTTAGAAGGTAACCCCTTGAGGAAGCTACATGGAAGTATAAATAAGAGAGAAAGGCTCTCCCATTAGCAGCTATTGAATATCATTGAATATCTATTTTTGAAAGGTTATTTGGGCATGTATTATTGATAGAGAAAAAGTGCGGAAGAAAAATCGCATCAGGAAAAGTGCGGCAGAAAAATCATGGTAGGAAAATTACAGCAGAAAAATCGTGGCAGGAAAAGTGTGGAAAAAAAATCGCGGTAGGAAAAGTGCGGAAGGAAAATCATGGCAAGAAAAGTGTAGTAGAAAAAGTGCAGCAAAAAAATTGCGGCATAAAAAGTGTCGGAGAAAAATTGCGGCAGAAAAAGTGCCGCAGAAAAATCATGGCAAAAAAATCGCGACAACAAAATCGTGGTAGAAGAACACGACAAGAAGAAAAATGCATGGTTTTCATATGTGTAGTGTTGAATCTATGAATCTGGTTGAATTTTTGCCTTGTAAATTTGTTTGATGCCCTCTTGGAAGTTTAGGGCTTGCTGTAGAGTTGATCTGAGGCAGATCTACTGAAGTTTAGTATTGGTTCATGTTTGAGGGATTTTGGTTGAGGTATGTTGTTTAAGTTATTGGTACAGATAGAGGATGTATAATAGTGAGGTTGTGGCACATGGTTTATGTAAGGATTTATGTTACTTGATTTATGGACAATGTGGTGCATTGCTAGAGGTATCTTGTGGTTATCTTGGTGCATGTTATTGACATATGATATAGTTATATGATTGGGTACATGAATGAGATACATACTTGAAGTACATTGTAATCTTGATACATCTTGTTGAGGCATAGTTTGGTTTGTTTTTGATACATGATTGGTACATGTTTTTGGTTATCTTTGTATAATGTTGATGTACATGATTGATGTGCATTGTTGGCACATGGTTTGAGTGATATTCTTGTGATTTTGGGTATGCGATCTATGTTATCAGATCAGATATATTGAGGAGAGTATTGGTACATGTTGTTGGTGTATTTAGTTTTGTTGGTACATGCAAGGAACATGTACATGTTGGTTACATGAAAATGGCACATGTTGATTACAGGTCAGTGACACAGATTGGTACAAGTTTACAACAATATATCTCACAATGATTGTGACAGTGGTTCCATCATTCTACTTATATTTCAGAGTATTTGGATGAGGTAATGGTAGGTGGTTGTAGCCACCTTCCGGTTGTAGCCAAAGACCATAGGGGGTTGTAGCGTCCTTCTGGTTGTAGCCAGAGAGTTGGGGAGTTGGAGCTTCCCCCAGGTTGTATCCTGAGAAACTAGTGGGTTGGAGCCTCCTTCTAGTGGTAGCTGGAGAATTGGAATTTGGTGCTTCCTTGAATGTAATTCTTGACATATAAGAAAATCATTCCGTGGTTTTCTCCCACATTGGGTTTCCACTTAAATATTGGTGTACTGTGCATTGTGTGGATGTGTTTGTTATTGTTTGTTATGCACCGATGAATTTTAATGCTTATGATATAATAAGATATTGATGATGAACAAATGAACATGGTTGAATAAGTAAAACAATATACATTGTGGTTTAAGGGATTAGAAATTGGCATAATTTCTCATTATTGATTCACCCCCCCTCTCATTAATACAACACTATTCATAATGTTCACCTCTACCAAATTTCATTAAAAAGAAACAATATGAAAAATAGAGGAAGGAAAGAGCCCTTTTGCAGGGATACTGTCAATTTTCTAACCAAGGAAGACAAGAATTTCCATTGGTGTGCCTCGTACAAGTGGTTCTTGAACAAGTCCCCATAAGAAAATCAAAATGCCAGAATCTGGACCACAAGCCTGGTCAATGCTGGTTGTGTTCTTGAAGTATTCAACTTCAAAGAACTTGTAACCTGGTGTGATAGAAGGTTTTATTTAAAGAGGATAATGATTAAAGTAACAAAAAAAACAAAGAATCCAGTCATACTTACTTTGAAGATGTTCAATAAATTAATGCTTCGTCTTCCATCTGCAAATACAAATCTTCAGCTTGTTGATGAAAACACCTTCTTGGCTTCTCAGGTAGGAAATTCCAATGTATTGGGATATTTTTTGCTACCTTCTGCGAACATGCCAACCGACCTTTCAAAAATCGATATAACCTTGCTACAAGAACCATATCGAGAATTTTCGTGGTTTTTCACTTGTGTGGATAGGTATGAGTCAAATTTACACATACCCAAGTCAGATCTATATGCACTGTACTTTTCATTTCAGAAGGATGCTATGTTTGATTGGGAAAAGTTCATATCAAATTAACTTTGTTTTCAATTAAGTAACTACTTTATCACTCAAAGATTTTTCATGGTCGCATATTTGGTATTCACAATTGTGTTTTGCAATTTCTTTGACGATATCCCTTCCAAAGAAACTGTAAATGCACACAACGAGCCAATTCAGTTCTGGCACTCGGTGCTATGAAAACATAAAGCACCATTTGATTTTTACATTGTTCAAGAAACATTTTTTAGAGAGTTCATAAACATCTTGGTTGGGGTAGATCCCAAGAGAATAACCGAGGAAACTGAGGATTTTCTTAAGGGAAAGAGAATTTTCATTCAAGAGAAAAACCATACTTACATATACTTATATGGTTGTCAAGAAAACCCATTTCTAATCCCTATATTTGTCTACGATAGATATTTTATCGTGGAGGTTTTCCACCAGTATAAATCTTGATGTATTCTATTTGATAGAAAGAGAAAAAAACAATTCATTTCATCAACTCTTCGAGTTTGGGACACAATGGTCATGAATCTAATGCATCTAAAATAAGTCTTAGATGCACTTAATCTATTTAATCTAAAAGAATCACAACCCATAGGGGGTTTTGATCCCGAGGGCATATTCTCGCAACATTTAGCAATGATAAGGTACAACAACCTTTTTACAAGATTTGATGAAGAAACTAGTGAGAATCCATCAAGAAACGCCAAGAGTGCATGCATTGATAGATTTTTGATAGAAATAAGTTCAAATACCAGAAGCTAGGGAAAAACAAGAAAAAGGGGTAGAAGCAGTGCTAATGTCCAGTCTTGTTCCAATCACCAACCACATAAGAGCTCCTCCTCAGAGCAAAGAACATAATAACACAAGGTAAACATAAAGGAGAGTAATGTCAGGTCTACTAGATATGACAGTGGAGAACAACCACCTCATGTGAATCTTGAATGAGAACATACAATGTCCCAACAAAAAAGGAAATGAAACCCAAACAAAGACAATTCACAAGATATAGGAAGTTCGGGAAATCTTGAAGATATGGAAATCGAGAGTACAAAGCTATTGGACTAGGTATCCTGGAGAATTACTAAAAGCAAATAAATTACACAGGACCTCGCAACAGAGGAACCCATGTTATTTGAAAAGCGATCCTTAACACTGCACAATACTCAATACAAGAGGCACAGAAAGAAGTTGCAGATAGAGAGGGTCATTATCAAACACAAAAATTTCATTCAGAAATTAAGGTCGATAGTCGATGTATAGGGAGTTGCACCATCTAAACTCATGCAACTACATCGTTCTATAGGAGATTCTCTTGCAGATTCAATTTCAAAACAAGATTTGAAAACCATTAAATTGAAGAAAAGAATAAGTCAACTTGAGGAGGCACTCAGTCCCAAGCCACTGGCCATACTTTCAGCAGAGCAAACTCCTCCCAGTACTCCAGGAACCTCAAAGCCAATCAATAAATTCCTTCAGTTTTTAAATTGAGTCAAACTATCTGTTGATGATAACATTAACACAAGACTCGATATAATCAGACATGAGTGGGAGGTCAACACCATTCTACGTGATCTTTCACAAAGGATTTCAATTTTTATTGGATATTTGCAAAGATACTTGCACATGATGAAGCCTATTGAAAAAAAGAGCTAAACACTTTCATTGGATGGCTCGCTAGTATTAGTGACCATCGAAGAAATCTGTAGGGACTGCCCTCAAGCAATAGAATGAAGAAAATAAAGGAAGGTTGGGAACAACGAGTAAAAATATTGCAAGACACAATTTCTACTTGTGAAAAAATAAATGAAAGGAGAAGCGATGCTATTTTAAAAGCATTTGATGTTTTTAAAGAAATGCAGGGTCCACAAATTTTTAAAAATTTAGCCATGATCACTAAAGAGGAGCTTAATAGTCACTTGGTGACAATGAATACTTCATTAGCAAATGACTTCAACAACCTTGTGGAGTTTCCCGAAGAGGAACTAAAACAATGGCTTGTTACATTTGTTAATGACAATGAAGAGCGCTTGTCAACGATCGAACAAATGCAAGTGGAACACAAAGAAGTAGATGAGGACATTTTTGTGCTTCAAGTTAAGCAAGAAATCACCATCCCAACAATCAAGAACCATATTGATAACTGGGTCAAGAACGCCTTGCAACAGATTGTTAACCCAGAATAGCCACCACAAACAGTTACTTCAACAGAAGCTCAAAGAAAGAAATGTTATGAAGGCACATACACAACAACAAAACACAAACTAGAATAACATAATATTTTTTTGTTGGTAAGTAGTCAAGGATCCATTGCATCTTCTTCTGTTATCCTTTTCTTTTGATCACTTGGCAATTGCTTAAAATTATTTGTTTTATGACCTCTGTAGACTTAACATTGGTTTCTAGCTATCTATCTTTCTTTCTTCCAGGTCTTTATTCTATTTACTAGTCCACAAGAGCTCCAATCCCAGTCCATTTGGACAATTGCCTTTACTTTTTACATACATTATTTAAAAGACAATTGTATATTTTTTGATCTTGTTGAAGAAATGTTTGGCATAGATGGCTAGTGCTTTTCCAGGCTTTGAGTTTAAAACTAAATTTTCAAGTCTATCTTCACTCTTTATGATTTTTTAATAAAGCATCATGTTAAGTTATTTGCATATGTGGTTCTTTACTTCCATTATGTGAAATGCTATTTTGAATTTTATAGGTTTTCACAGATACTATGTAAAAGTCAACAACATATTTTTTTGTTCTTGCCAAATAACTGTTTTGGCATAGATGGCTATTGATTTTCCACGCTTTGAGTTTTAAACTGAATGGTCAATTATGTGTTCAATGTTTATGATTTTTCAATGAAATATCATGAAATATCATGTTAAGTTCTCTGCATATGTGGATATTTACTCTCATTCCGCAAAATGCTATTTCGACCTTTATGCTATGATTTTTCAATGAAATATCATGAAAAATCATGTTAAGTTCTCTGCATATGTGGATATTTACTCTCATTCCGCAAAATACTATTTCGACCTTTATGCTATCACTTGTAAATTTTGTAGTGTATTGTGAATGTTGAATATAATAGAACCTTGTCCTTTCTTAGACCTTTATTTCTTTGTGAATGTTTACTTAAAAAACCAACTCAATTTCCAGGTTTCATTTTAATTGTATATGATGACAATTTATGTTGTTCCATTTAATTCACATAAAAATTTCAAAAGCGTTTGGCATGCTCAGGTTCATTTCGAGACTTAAACATCCTTACAAATCAACAATATTGATTGAACATTTTCCAGTAGACCATTTATTTCCAGCACAATGTTGCTTTCCATTCGTGTTATTTACAAAACCAATTTTCCTATTAAGCTGGAACATTGACAATTCCTCTTCTTTTGCACTATGTTTGATCTCTTCAGTTCTCTGCACATCGTCTTTTCTAAGCTTCAGTTGGAAAACCACTTTTCCTATTAATCTAGAAGTTTGACAATTACACTGTTTTTTCACTCTGTTTCATGTCTTCGGTCATCTGCACATTGTCTTTTCTGAACTTTGGAGAAAAAAAGTTGTGATACTAGTAACAACTTTTTGATGTGCTACTGAAAATTTCAAGAGTCTTCACAAAGAACATATGTTGTACATGGAACTCCACTACATATGATTTCCGCATATCCTAAGTTGTGCACAATTTACATTTTTTCACCAACATCCTAGCCTCCGTGCACTTTACATTGCTTCTAACACATCCTGCGCTCGATGCACTCTGCATTTTCTCTCCACATATTCATCTTTGTAATATTTTCACAAAGTTTTATGGTTGAATTTTTTACTTGTTTTTATATAGTTCTATGCTAAATGCCATTTCTTGTGTGGACAACTGCATTCCCTTTGCTTCTAGCACATCCTGACCTCCACGCACTTCATTTTGCTGGATTTTATGTGCGAGACATCGACAATTTTGTGGTTTTCCTATTTATCCACACACACTCACTTCGACACAAAACAAAGACCTAATCCAAACACATAGTTATTCTATGATTTATTTTCAAAACTTTTATTCCCCTTGCTGTGATTTTTCATGTTGCTATGAAGATACAATGATCAACATACTTTTCCAAGTGGATACTCAACCAGTTAAATACAAATGAACAAATTTTCTTCTTCTTGGTAAGTCAAGCGTCCATTACATCTGGTTTTCCTCTTCTTTCCCTTTGTTCACTTGCTAATTCCTATGTATTGTTTGTTTTCTAATATATGAAAAGATAATACCCATTTCTATATATCTTTGTTTCTTTCTTATAGGTTTTCTATTTAATGCTCCATTCTTCCCATTTACAAAATCATTCTTCCTATGTAACTTAACCTGCACACACTTTACATAATTTATTGCACATCTTATCCTCCACACACTTTACATTGCTTCCAACAAATTCTGGCATCGATACACTTTACATTGCTTCTAGCACACCCTTTCCTTTGCATACTACATTTTAATAAGTTTTATGCTACAAGTTTCTGCTTTTTTTTTTACATAGTCCAATGCTAAATTTGATATTCCATGTGAAGAACTTTATGTATGATGCTTCTCCCACATGCTATCCTCTGCACACTTTTCATTGAATTTTGTGTGCGAAGCTTCCACAATTTTACCACTGTCATTTATGTCTACACACATTTACTTTCGCACGATAGAAAGAGTTAAACCGAAGATTTAGTTATTCTATCATTTGTTTTCAAAGATCTTGTTCCCCTGGCATTGATATGACATCTTGCAATAAATATGCCATAATATTAATATTATTTTTCAAATGCACACTCAATGACTAAAGTAGAAATCAACTGCAAATACAAGGGATCAAGCCAATTAACTATTTTCCAGATTAAACTCGGGAACCTGTATTCCAGACTTGTTCCAACATTTGTAATTGTTGCTCCCTATCCACTTCTAGGACAGATGCAAACAAAAATGTAAAAGTTTTCATTGTAAAATTAAATATTTTTAGATATATAGAAAAACAATGGTATTATTTTTCACAATACATATGAAAACTACAAATTTCGAGTATAAGTTGTTGGATTACTAAGAGGGGGGGTGAATCCGTAATAGATATTTTTAATCCTTTTAACCACAGTATGCAAGTTTTATTTATCTTTTTGATCAATATAGCATTATCATCCAATAAGTGCAGAGTAAATAAACCATGAACAAATGAACAATCATACACATACACAGTACACCGCTATTTTTTACGTGGAAACCCAATGCGGGAGAAAAGCACATAATGCTTTTTCTTATTTGTGTTTAAGAATTACATTCATTGGAAGCATCAACTTCCTTTGTTTTCTAGCTACAACTGGAAGAAGAATCTGACCCCCTATTTTCAGGCTACAACCCGAGGGAAGCTCCAACTCCCCAATTCTTTGTATACAACTAGAAGGACTCTACAACCCTCTATGTTCTTCGGCTACAACCGAAAGGTGGCTACAACCACCTATCCTTTCCCCATCCAACTTCCCTGAAATATAAGTTCCAAATGTAGAAAATGAATATGTCACTGTCACAACATGTTCTGTTAAATTTGTTACTAAGAAACATGTAACGGTATACTCATCAAATAATTTGATATGATCACATATACCTCAAACACTATACCACAAGTCTGTACCTCAAACCATGTGCTAGAACCTCACTATTATACAACCTCTATCTGTACCAATAACTTCAACAACATACCTCAACCATGAACCAATACTAAACTTCAGTAGATCTGCTTCATATCAACTCTACAACAAGCCCTAAAATTCCAAGAGGGCATCCAAAATATTTACAAGGAAAACCCTCAACCAGATTCATAAATTCAGCACTACACATATGAAAATCATACCTTTTTACTTCTTGTAGCGTTCTGCTGCCATGATTTTGCCACTGAACATTTTATGCCGCGGTTTTCCTGCCGCACTTTTTCTGCCATGGTTTTTCTGCCGTGATTTTTTCTGCCGCACTTTTCCTGCTGCGATTTTTCTATCGCAATTTTTCTGCCACACTTTTCTTGCTGCAATTTTTCTCCCGCACTTTTTCTACTACACTTTTCCTGCCACACTTTTTCTGCCCAAATAACCTTTCACAAAATAGATATTCAATGATATTCAATAGGTGCTAATGGGAGAGCCTTTCTCTCTTATTTATACTTCCATGTAGATTCCTCAAGGGGTTACCTTCTAACCAACTTAAACCACTTTCCTTCTTTTAGGGATAACCCACTTCTAACCACTTGTCCACTTCTAACTCACTTTGCTACAAATAGTAAATTCTCCACTTCTAGTTGCCACTAAATCATTTTTAATTATTTTCTTATTGCAACAACTTAACCCATGACTAACTCCTACTTTCACCCACTTGACTTGTCAACTTCTTCTAGGAGCTTCTAGAATTAATTTGACTTATTTGACCTTCTAGATAACTCATGAGGGTTCTCCACTTCACCAAGCCATAAATCTCTGACCGTGAGGAGTTATGTGACATTTTGCATATCACCGGAAACAACATGACATGTACTACCCATATAGAATATTCATACCTACAAATATATTAAAATTCATACCATTATACATCAATAAAACTGAAGTCCCTTAATCATAATGTTGGGGCTACCATAATTTTCTACCATACTTGCTTCAAGGGTTGACATCAATGACAACCAACCCAATTAATCAACAATATCCCCCTTTGGAATTGATGACAACACTCTGATGCAATACTGAAGTCATATCACTCATGCTCCCCCTCTGACCATCG
>WSFP011419542.1:0-23187 GCA_009831015.1 Picea engelmannii
ACTATCAACCTCTGAATAACAAAAACCTGCAACCATTGCCAAGTCTGAAAGGCACTGCCAAACCAGTGACGTTGAATGATGGACTGACCCAACCTGCCCATTCTGTAATGTACCCACAAACCAAGTCTGATAAGTGCAACAAATGGATTTTGGAGAAATCCATTCTGGTCGCCAACACATTGGAGTCTATATAAAATGTTCAAATGTGGTGGCATTTTCACACCACCCGATCCTTATATTTGCATTCTCTTCTATTTTTTGTTTTCTATACTGGTTTTCTGGAACCATTCCCAATATTATAACCGAGGTGGCAATCACGAACTATTTTGTGCAAACTAAACTGGTAAATTAATATATGCATTAAGTAACAGATTCTCGAATACAAATAATATGTGCTATTTATTTATTTACTTTATTTCTGCTTTAGGGGAGGGGATTCCCTAGGCAAGTTTTATTTTGATATTGTTACTTTTATCATTTATGTATTCTAGAATCCCATTGACCTATTTTGGTCATTAATACTATTTGTTTATCTTTCGTTTTTTTTTGATTCAGGTGATGATCTAAATATTTTTTGACAAATTTGGTAGAGGCCTCTTCAAAATGAAGATAGAGCATTCAAGAAATGTGTTGACTTTTAGAGATACAAGCCCATCAACATGAGAGAGACAAAGATATACAGATAATGTATTGTTTATTAATGGAGTCACCGAGTTCATCCACATAAATTTGTTTTATGTATCAAGAGATAACTTACTAAATTTAACTATGAGATAACTTATTAAATTTAACTATGAGATAACTTATTAAATTTAATTATCTTCTCAACTAAAGTATATTTAATGTTTGGTCATTAACATTTATTGTGACCCTCTAACGTTAGGGCTCCTAACAACACTTTATTGTGTGTTACTGTTACCACTAAAACAAAATGATCAAGAAGTTTGTTTAACTGCAAAAGTTTACCAATAAACCAATTTTCAAAGGAAGTAATGATAGATTATAAAATTTGGGCTATCATATGGTGTTAGGTCTGTTACAGAGAGGTATCATATTATGGAGCTCTAAGAGAAAAGTTCTACCATACAAATAGTGTAAGGCGAGACATGCCCTAGTTCACAATGCACATATCCACTTTGTTCTGGGTGCAGTGGTTCATAGATCTGGAAAGATTTTGTTTGGTATTCGAATTCCGGACAATTCTTGAACTTTGGAATTGATTCCCAAAAGCAATCTGTGAAATGTTTCCTGACATACAATATGCTTACCAAAATATGGGAAATGTTCCGCAGGGAATGGCTTGCAGGCCAAAATAAGTAATTAATCCATGCATAGAGCAACACAATCCTATTAACTATCTATCTACTCTAAAGTTGCTGTAGCATGGAATCTTAAATTCTAATCAAATCCTCTGAAGTTGCTTGAGAGGAAAGAGCCATGATTATTAGTAACAGGCTGTCTGTGAATGTGTGACATTGAATCAAATATGCTTCAGGATGCTATCATTAATTGGAAATTAATGATTGTTTGCTCTTTTGACGTCTTCTGCGATTAATCTTTAGATATATGTTTAAAATTGTATAATATTGATTGACCATACATATATTTTTTGTATATATTTTCGAAAGTAAATATTGACCAATCTTGGAATCCTAAATTTTTGAAATCTGCCACATCTACACCCAATTTACACCTACTCCTGCACCTCTGCTTCTTTAAACATTAGTTTAAGGAGTTAATTATTTTAATCTTCTGTTTGTTTCTCCTAGATCATGCACTTGTAATATAGAAATCAAACTATCATCATCAGTTTGGCAGTTTTGACAGATTTAACTACTTTGATTTGTATGATATAGCCTATAGGGAAAGCATTTGTACTATTGATTATTTGCTTTTATAGAATCAATCTGATTGCCACATGTTGACTTCCATTCTATCTTTAATATTTTACTCAGCTGCAACTGTGCAACTTGCCGTAAAGAACAAGGTCTTGAAGCCACAGGGAATCTGGTACATCTAGCTAGGAGTGCTGGTTTTACAAATCTTCATGATTATCTCATTTTCAAGAACACTGGTGAATCTGCTCGTGATATTTCCCGCCGCAAAGAAGGGCGTGGTTGGTGCAAAAGTGATCAGTATTTCGGGTCAAGGCCTGAAGAATTAGCACCAACTTCTCGGCATTCACCAGGGCTTTACACTGGTCATGAAAGCACACCGTCAATTTTTGAGGTGTTGGCAATGCATTTAGAAATGTTTTCAATTGATGTTATTCTTCTAGTTTTTTTCCTTTTCTCAATGAGCTTAGATGCATTTGGCCAGTCTTGTTTACAACACTGTATGATAGATTTTATGATTAACATTTCCAATTTATAATGCTGATTATTTTTTCTCTTATAGTACCGTATGCGGGGTTCTCTGAATGAAGAGCAAGTGAAGCAACTCCCTAAAAGTTACTTGCCTACAAAATACCACACAATAGAGGTACCGGATAATGGAAGAAACTCTTGTCAGGAAGACAATATGGGCTCAAGCATCACTGATTCTAATCTGGATAAAATTTCCCAGAATGACCCTGCATTCAGTAGTTCAATTCATTCAAGGTTGTCTGATGTCAAACCTCTAGGAGCCGTGCTGGCTTCAGAATTTAATTCTTCAAAACCCCCAGTTCAACTTTTCAGCCCTGATACATGTTCGTTGAAAGCTACAAATTTATCAAGTCAAGAAAGAAATGGCTGGCTTTCTCTGTCCCAACCTGTGGTTAATATAGACCCTCATGTATCGGGTTCTAGAAGTTTGGTGAAAATGAAAGATGAATCGTCAGTCATCTACACTGCATTTAGCAGAGATGTCAATGATGCAATTTGGTCTAAGCATGAGGACTTCAAGGTTCCATCAGCATTTCAAAACCAGGCGGACAACTTCGGAATTGCAGAGGTTGGTACTAGAAATGAACTCGATACTGATATGATTGATGATGACTACAAGTTCTTTTTGGAAAATGTAAGGGTAGATGGTCTATCATATACTCTTGATCTAAAAGTTAACCCAGATGGCCAATCCACTTCAATCAAATTTGAAGAGGCAGAAGATGGATGGGGATTACACAAGTGCTTTAGGGACAGAACTTTGGATCTTGGATTGTGGGACAAACCTAGCAGAAGTTGTGAGAACAATAAGACCTATATGAGTGATGAGAGGCAAACATGCATTTTGGATTGGAAGCAGAAATATAAGTTGGATTCTTGTGTGGCCAGTGAAAGTCAAAAGAGTAGAAAGAGAAAGTTAGCATTCACTGGAAAAAATGGGCATGCACAAGTTGATTTGCAGTCATCAGAGCTCCCTGTTGTGAAAAAACTGTCAACCTTGGAGGCGTGTAACCAAAAGAGAGTCAAGGAAGAAGCATCTTCACCCCAAGCAAGCAGCCCTTCCGATGTGGGTGAACATGACTGTGTGTTTTGCTATGCATAGGACAGTTTGGTTTAGTTGTAATATTTTGGTTGCTTGTTTCGAATCTTGATTTCATATGGCTTAGAAATGTCTTTTCCAGAAAGAGTTTGGTTTATGCCATATAAAACATGTTTCTTATGTCAGACTTGGCTTATGCTGATGCAGGTGACTACAGTTGGAAATATTGAATGCAGTCAAATCCCTTTCTGCATGCAATCTGATGATTTTAAAAAGCATCTCGAGGTCACCGTCCAGAAGCCTTTCAATGCAAAAGAGTTTCATGAAATGTGGAGTGCTATCAACCATCGAAAGCCCATTGTACGCTTTCGCCACATGCGTCAACGGACAATTCCCGTTGAAACTAAGGAAGAAGGGTTCTCATATCTGGATTACCATCCAGGTACCTACCTCTTGCTTTTTGGGATTGGTCTCATATTTTGCTTTCTTTGTCTAGAGTCACTTTCCATGAGTTTTATGAGATTTTAGTGCCTTAGCAGTATCTGTCTTTCTATTTATATTGATGCAATATGATTTTTATCGCCTTCAGGCTTTAGGGATAAAATTAATCTCCATTTAGTTGCGCTTTGGTTTGTTAATACTTCTAGAAGTAGAAGGCCTTTCAGGAATTCTTTAGAATATTTAAATTATTTTATGCTACAAAACTTTTCTGTAATGAATTTGTCATTCCTGCCTACATCAATGTCTCTTTTGATTTTACTATTTAAAATAAAAGACAGCTCAAAATGTTTTGGGTTCACATTCTAATAAAAGGTTTCAGGCTGAGAATATCTATGATTTATACCAGTAGATTAGCTGGACATGATCAATTTGCCCCGTCCTTTCAACATTTAAGACATTGTAGCACAGACTCCACATTGAAGGCATGTACTATTTAGGGTAATGTAAAATGCGCAATGATGTTGTCAACATGTTTTACCTAGTGATCTGCATGTTGTGTCTGGCTGCCACTGAACCCTGTGTGCATCCTGCCCACAACTGTTTGTGCACACACTTTTCAAAGGAATTGGGCATCATCAGGAAAAATTTGGCCTCTGTACACTTCAAAAAAACATCAGATAAAAAATCATGCGTCTGCAGAAAATATTCCTACCCTGCTCACAATGGAATGTCTGACTTCTGCACGTCAATCCTGTTGGGCTTCTCTGATGTTTCTCTGCATGCGGTTCCCACACGTCTTCTGCCTGCTGCAATGTTGTGTCTGTGCATCCTAAGTCTCTGCATATGTGGACTCTGGGTGGTGAACTAGGCTGTGTGCATCTACTGATCTGCATGCTCCTGTTGGTCTGTGGGCAGCTGCTACCTACAGTCAACTTCTGCTGAGAACGCATGCATAGCTGCACCTGCTGCCTGTAATGTAAAATGCACAATGATGTTGTCAACATGATTTACTTGGTGATCTGCATGTTGAGTCTGACAGCTGGCTGCTGCTGAACCCTGTGTGCATCCTGCCCACAACTGTTTCTGCACACACTTTTCAAAGGAATTGGGCAATGTCAGGAAAAATTTGGCCTCTGTACACTTCGAAAATTCAAAAAACATCAGATAAAAAATCACACGTCTGCAGAAATATTTCTGCCTGCTGGAAAATATTCCTTCCCTGCTCACAATGAAATGTCTGACTTCTGCACGTCAATCCTGTTGGGTTCCTCTGATGTTTCTCTGTATGTGGTTCCTGCACATCTTCTGCCTGCTGCAATCTCGTGTCTGTGCATCCCAAGTCTCTGCGTGTCTGGACTCTGGGTGGTGGACCTAGGTTGTGTGCATCATGCTTGTCTGCTGATCTGTTTGTTCCTGTTGGTCTGTGGGCAGCTGCTATCCAGGATCAACTTCTGCCGAGAACACACACATGGCTGCACCTGCTGCATCTAAAATGCACAATTATGTTGTCAACATATTTTACTTGGTGATCTGTGTGTTGTATCTGAACTCTGGGTAGTGGACCTAGGGTGTGTGCATCATACTTGTCTGCTGATCTGTTTGCTCCTGTTGGTCTGTGGGCAGCTGCTATCCACGATGAACTTCTGCCGAGAACACACACATGGCTGCACCTGCTTCCTGTGATCTAAAATGCACAATGATGTTGTCAACATATTTTACTTAGTGATCTGTGTGTTGTGTCTGGCTACCACTGAACCCTCTGTGCATTCTGACCACAACTGTTTGTGCACACACTTTTCAAAGCAATTGGGCATCATCAGGAAAAAATTGGCCTCTGTACACTTCGAAAAAACATCAGATAAAAAATCATGTGTCTGCAGAAAATATTTCTTCCTTACAGAAAATATTCCTGCCCTGCTCACAACGAAATGTCTGACTTCTGCACGTCGATCCTGTTGGATTCTTCTGATGTTTCTCTGCATGTGGTTCCCGTGCATCTTCTGCCTGCTGCAATCTTGTGTCTGTGCATCCCAAGTCTCTGCGTGTCTGGACTCTGGG
Source organism: Picea engelmannii (assembly GCA_009831015.1). Taxonomy (NCBI): domain Eukaryota; kingdom Viridiplantae; phylum Streptophyta; class Pinopsida; order Pinales; family Pinaceae; genus Picea; species Picea engelmannii. The sequence goes on from WSFP011419542.1 coordinate 5,905, forward strand.
TGGTGGATCTAGGGTGTGCGCATCATGTGTGTCTGCTGATCTGTGTGCTCCTGTTAGTCTGTGGGCAGCTGCTATCCACAATCAACTTCTGCCGAGAACACACGACTGGCTGCACCTTGCCACCTTTAAAGCCTGTCTCCCGAGTCCCTGCCACTCCTCATACCTCTCTGCACATGCCCTGCAAACTGTCACATGGCTGTGAGAAATATATGCCGTTGCCAGCTGAGCACAACCTGTTGGAAATCTCATGCTACCAGTCAGGGATACCTTCTGTTCTATTAGACGGTCTACCAGCCAGGTATACTTTCTGTACTATTAGACAGTCTATTAAACTTGATTTTTGTGCACACTGTGCATGTCAAACTCCTGTGCCAGACTAAATTTTATTCTCTCTTTGAAAATATTTCTATTCACAAACTTTGATTTATCCTAAGTTTAAGTCTTAGATCCCCGTCTTAATTTATTAAACTCAATTTAATAAATTCAATCGACTAATTGTTCTGGTGCATATCTGCTAGGTAATTCCACATCTGGCTTCGCCTGCGATCTGCTCCAACATTTGTCAATCTTCTTGGCCTTGTTCTGTGTTATGCGCCCACATGATCCTTTGGTTCCTTTCTGTTGTTCACTGTGTCTCCTGGATTGCCTTCTTGTTGCCTCCACCATATCTCTGCTATCATATCAGAAATGCATATGAATTGCAGATTCACAAAATGCAGTTAGAAGAAAACAACTTAAATTTGATTGATATGATTCCAAATGATGAGTCATTTACAGATCCTTGATTAAAGTGGCTGTTCGTTTCACATTCCGAACATCTAATTATTGATTATGACTTAATTAATATTGTCACTACTGTATTAAACGTAATGTACTCCTAACTTAAAACCTCCTAAGTAAATGATATAGCCATTACATATATTCTTATAAGAGGGTACTTGGGCTTTCTGCCATAATTTAAAAAGCCCAACAAAAAAGACTTAAGTTCAAAGCCAACCTTGTGCCAAGAAGTCCAAAATTCTCAAGCTAGAAGCCTCACAAGTCCAAGGCTCCAATTGTGCAAAAAGCTCTGCTGCAATTTCCGAGTTCCAAGATTTTTAAGTGCAGGGTTTTTGGTTGTCCTCATTGCTCTGTTTTGGAGGAAAGAATGGTACAAATGAGGCGGCTTTAGCCTTATAAAGGAAACTTTCAGAGTTTGTGTTGAGAAATGTAGCTCAAGAAGGAACTTCTTGCACAGGTTCAGTGTGAACGTACACGAAGTGGTTCAAGACATTTCTTTGGTGACCACCTTGGAAAGATGATCACTAATTCTATCTTGTAATTTCACTTGAAAAATAAAAAAGTAAAAGTGAAAGTTTTATGTTTTGAAGTCAACTAGTTTTAGGAATCTAAATGAAATGTTCTAAAAGTTCTGGAACATTAGTGACTTAGGTTAGGATTTAATCTTAACCGTACATCTCATGAGTGAGATAGGCAGCAGCTAGGATTGAGGAGATTAGTTATCTTCTCTCAAAGCATAAATAAGACAACATAGGAGAGATCTCATACACATGAGAAGAGAGCAAGAGGGCTAAAGGAAGAGTGCATCGGGAAGAAGAGGAGCAGATCTGCTAGAGGAGATCAGCAGGCCATACAGGTTGTACCTCTTCTGTAGCTGTCCTTTTTCGTATGCACATGCCATACAACGTCAGATCTAGGTGATTTAATGACCATACAGCTGTTGGTTTTAAGCAGGCTGCATAGGTCACCTTGTAAGCTTTGATCAAAGGAATGAAAAGCTGATTTGAAGGAGAAATCCCTGTGTATGTGTTTTATTTCTTCTGTTGTTCATTTTTTCAGCTATTGTGTATTTGATGCAATGTTCAGAAATTTAATTTTCTGCTATTAGATAAATTCTGTTTTAAGTTATTTAATCGAAAACATTGGGACATCTGTCACCTAGGTTGAAAAATTTACATGGTATTACAGCAATTTCTCTGATTGGGATTCTCAAGAATTTACAGTGGTGAATCACTTGCCGAAAAGAACGACCAACAGTTAAAGGGTTTCAATATTCCTTTTTTTAAGGACTAATTTTTAGATCTCGAAGTTTGTCCATGAGATCTCAGAGATGGCCTCGGTGAAGCTCAAATTCGAAGATAGAATGGATGGCCAAATCCACAGCACTTGGTAGATCACAAGAAGAATGAAGTGAGGGCCAAGTGGATGATCATGGATGCCATAAAAGATCATTTGATTCCTCATATATGTGAGAAGAAGACAAAAAATGAAATGTTTGATGCCTTGGTAAGCCTCAACCTGAGTGAGAATATAAATAGAAAGATGATATTGTGAAACAAACTCAGATCCATAGAGATGACCAAATCAGATTCAGTCACTAGTTATCTTATGAAGCTCACATAGATTCGTGATTAACTTGCAATAGTTGGGGAGAAGGTTGCAAATGCAGAACTAGTGAACATGGCACAGAATGGATTCCCAGCTTAATGGGAACCATTCAAAGGTATATGTGCCCGTGAGAACCTTCCTAACCTTGAAAGGCTGTGGGATGAGTGTATCCAGGAGGAGACTCGGATGGAGTCAAGGGCCAGCAAGAAGGGTAGTGATGAGAACCTAACCCTATTTGGTCAGACAAATAAGGGCAACGGTAAAGCACCCAACAAGGGTAAGGGAAAGAGTGAGGAGTGATCGTCACAGCCAGGAAAGAAGGACTAGTGTAAAATCAAGTGCTTCATTTGTCATAAGCATGGTCATTACACTTCATAGTGTTTAGATAAGAAGAAGGGTAAAGGGAAGCAACAACAGAAGCATGTAGCAACCTCTATAGAAACTCAAATGGACGATTTTGCTGCCAAGTTTGAGAAGGATTTCTCGATGGTATCTTTCCTTTCTACCAACACAGTTCCTAGGAATGCGTGGTATGTGGATAGTGGGGCATTTCGTCATATGATATCAGCTCGATAGTTGTTTTCTAGTCTAAAGAAGCAGGACTTAGGGGTTCAGGTTAAGCTTGGTGATGATGCCAAGTACCTTGTAGCAGGAGTTGGTACTATTCCCTTCCAACTTGAGTCAAGTTACTCTTTAGATTTTGATGATGTCTTGTTTGTTCTAGGTCTCAGAAAGAACTTGCTTTTAGTTTTGGTTATAGAGGATTAAGGATTTATAGTTGAGTTCAAGAACTAGCAGGTCCTCATCAGATTGAAGGAATCTAGCCCAGATAGAGCACAAGTAATAGGGGTTAAAGAAGGTAATCTTTATAGGTTGCAGGGTGAACCTATTCGATCCCTACTTCATAACAGTGGCAACTTGTGCGAGTTGTGGCATAAGAGGATGGGGCACCTGCACCATAGAATGTTTCCTATTATGAGGGAGATAGTTACAGGTCTTCTAGAGTTCAACATTGAGCAACATGGAGTATGCAAAGGGTGCACATTTGGCAAGCATGCCAAGGCTGCTTTCCCAAGAAGTGAGCACAAGTGTAAGGAGATTCAAGACCTAGTGCATTCAGATGTTTGTGGATTGACGTTAATAGTATTAATTACAAGAAGAATGCACTATGTTTCCTTCATTGATGACTTCTCTTGCAAAACACGGATCTACTTCCTAAAGACCAAGGATGAAGTCTTTAGCAGGTTTCAAGAGCAATGTTGCTGGGAGCGCCCACCCAGGGGTCGTCCCCCCCAAAAAAACCACACTCTGAGCGGGAGTGTCTCGGGAGCGTGCTCCCAAAATTTGGGAGTGTGTTCTCGGGATCCTAGCCACTGTGGGGAGCATAGCGCTCCTTGGATGCTCCCTGGGAACTCCTTAGACACATTGAATCATGACCGTTTTTTGAGTAGGTTTGACACATGAAAGTTAAAAGTTGACATTTCCTTTATCTTTCCTTTTGATCCTTTTTTACTTCAAATTTTAACATTACCATTAATTGTTTCAAGATGTTTGAGATTGGTTCCAACCTCATCGGACTTCATATTAAGAAAATGGAATTTCATATTCCATTCAAAATTCAACAGACTTAAAAGTTTTCAGGATTTCAGGGTTGATGGGATTGCAACATTTTCATTGGATTAGATCATGTATGAGGGTATGTGATTGGCATTTAATTAGGAGCACCAAGCTCTTTATGCATGCCAATGTTGGTAGTGTTGATTGTTGAACTCCTTTATCATAGCCTTAGCAAAAATGTACCCTTCACTCAAACCAAAATCATTGATTAGGCATGTTAAGCTTTTTCTACCATAAATTAAGGCTTGGATTAGGTAGTTTCATCAAAATTGGGGGTTGTTGATTGATGTCCTTGGAGGATCCAGGTAGAGGCAAAGGATGAAGGATGATACTAATGATGAGGATCCCAATATAAGCGATGGTGGAACATTGCTTGTCATTTAAATGTTCTTGCTTGTTTATTCATAATGTTTTCTTTCAAAGTTCCAATATAATCATTAATGTACTATGGCATTTATAACTTCATAATAATGTAGTATTCATCTACAAGTAGCACAAATATGCATGTTTTCATATATTATGCAACTAATTTGACATTCTGCATGTTTTTTTTGAATGTAAATGCATGATAATCTCTCTCTCTCTCTCTCTCTCTCTCTCTCTCTCTCTCTCTCTATATATATATATATATATATATATATATATATATATATAATGCTCCTAGGATGCTTTGCTCCTGAGGATTTTTGGGAAATGGCGCTCTCGGTGCTCCCACTCTCACTCTTGCTTCTGCTCCTGCTTCGACAACATCGTTCAGGAGTTCAAAGCTCTAGATGAAAACTAGACAAGGAAGAAGATCAAAATCTTGAGATCAGGCAATGGGGGAGAGTATACCTCCAAGGAGTTGGAGGGTTTCTGTAAGGAGGCATGAATCAAGAGGGAGCTGACTGTTACATAGAACCCACAATAGAATGGGGTTGTAGAGCAGAGGAATTGATCCATCATAGGGGTTGCTAAGGCCATAGTTCATGACCAAGACTTGTCGATGTTTCTTTGCGTAGTAGCATGCAACACAAGAGTCTACATCTAAAACCGATGTCCTCACAGGAGGGTTTTTGTAAGGACGCAGAAATCAAGAGGGAGATGACTGTTCCATACAACCCACAATAGAATGGGGTTGTAGAGCAGAAGAATTGATCCATCATAGGGATTGCTAAGGCCATGATTCATGACCAAGACTTGTCGATGTTTCTTTGGGAAGAAGCATGCAACACAACAATCTACATCCAAAACCGATGTCCTCATAGGATGTTGGAGGACAAGACACCAGAGGAGGAATTCATTGGTGTGAAGCCAGAGGTGAGTCATTTCTGAATCTTTGGCTGTCCAGCTTATATCCATGTGTCAGTAGAAAAGAGGACTAAGTTGGAACCATCCAGCAAGAAGGGCCTATTTGTAGGTTACAGTGAGACTTCAAAGGCCTACATGGTCTATATTTTAGAGCAAAGGAAGATGGTAGTGAGTACCATTAATCAAATTTGAAGTGTTACTCTTCATTTCAAGTTGAAAGGTATATTTTCATCTAACCCTTCCTTGATGAAAAGTTAAAAAAGTAGTTGTAGTTCAATTGGCAAGACTAAACTAAATAAACATTTCAAAATAAAAATTATTGTAAATAAAATATTTCCCTTCCAGTTTTTTACAATGTTAATAGTTAACAAACCACCAAAGAGATAAATTGTAATTTCAATATAAAATAATAATCATCATACTTTGTAATTTTAAATGTAACCTTCTTATTGGTTATATGTATATTATAAATAAAAAATAAAAATCATAAACACGAAGCCATACTTGTTTGAACTTTGGAGGAGTTTCAAAGTGTTAAAAATGACAATGTAAAGCTTTGGACACAATGTCAAAATCAAACCTTTTTGTGGACACCCATATAAGAGAGGATCCATGTATCCATATGATGAGTGAACATTACAACTTGGATTCATATCTTGAGCATATCATAATCATGCTTGACCATGGGAATCATGTTTGTTGTAGATCTCATTAGAAAAGAAGAAATTGTCCTAGACCTTGGGGCCTTTGTTGAAAGGGGTTAATTCAATCAAAACACTATAAAGGCATGAAGAGGGCCTACTTGCTTTATAGTGCCATACTTGTTTGAACTTTCGAGGAGTTTCAAAGTGTTAAAAATGACATTGTAAAGATTTGGACACAATGTCAAAATCAAACCTTGTGGACACCCATATAAGAGAGGATTCGTGTATCCATATGATGAGTGGACATTACAACTTGGATTCATATCTTGAGCATATCATAATCATTCTTGACCATGGGAGTCATGTTTGTTGTAGATCTCATTAGAAAAGAAGAAATTGTCCTAGACCTTGAGGCCTTTGTTGAAAGGGGTTAATTCAATCAAAACACTATAGAAGCATGAAGAGAGCCTACTTGCTTTATAGGGCTTTAGGAACAAGAAAATATAACATGATTGGACCTAAGTCACTTGACACGATGACACGAGACATGGAGGACACAAAAATAAGAGTGTCTGACACGTGACACGACGACCCTGGAAACAAGACATGGAGGACACAAAAATAAGAGTGTCCGATACGTGACACAACGACCCTGCAAACAAGACATGGAGGACATGTTTTATATATATATATATATATATATTGAAAATTACACATACAAATATGAAATATAGACATAAAGATTCATATTTTGTTAGAAACTAGATGACTTACATGAAACATGTAACATAATACATTGTAACATCAATGATGATCAAATGAAAAACACACAAGAAATTAGAACCATAAGCTGCAAGATTCTCAATCTCATTAAGTCATCAAAATCAAAATGTATTACAATGTACATAGATACTTAGTCAGAGCCACTGATACTATAGGTGGGAATGCCAATGGAAAATATAAAATAGGGTAGATACTAGAATTGTAGACGGAAGAATCTCATAGCTCATGAGTTGTGATTGTTAGTGGTCCTCCATGTCATAATCATCAAAATCAACATTGTTACCCCCAAGGCTAGGGGTAGCTAAGGAGATGATGTTTCGAGGCCCGCAGGTTGAAGACATGGAGTGTCGAGAGTCGGATGAGCAAACAAAGTCCATCCTCTCACCACACATCACCATTCATCAACAACAGTAGCATCCACCACACCAGCATGGCCTGATGAAAGGACATCAGGTCTTGCTTCATGAGGTAACAAGTCCAGTCTTGTGGTAAGTGTCATTTTAATAATTGAAGCATTAGAACATGTTGCAAAGAGTCCTTTCTTGATTATGAAAACGTTTGCTGGGAAATTAAACCTTTTCCTCATTTCACCTTGGTGGTTGACATGGTTTCCTATTAAGTGGGTCACCCTCGGGAAAAGGGTTGCTACTAGGGGGTCTCCTTGAACGGTCATTGTACCATTCCTGCACATACTTACCACTTTCCACACCTCTTCCCTTTCGTTTCCTCATCTTTTGGGTTTTCGGGCTTATTGACCCCAAGAAGGGCTTGTGCCTCATTTCATGGGAAGAAGGGGCTGAAGGCCCAAAGGTGTTGTAGCTGGAAAAAGACCAAATCCATAACTAATCCTTCTAGATGCTCGCCCTAAGGTTGTGAGAGCAATGAAACGCTTCTCCATAAAAAAATGAAGGAGCTTTAAAAAAAAGAAAACACATAATTAATAAATGTCCCTCTTGATGGGGGAATGCATTTGCGGTGTCTTTTAATTTCCAATGCATATGGCACTCAATGTGTTCCTAACTTCAGGTGGCATTGCGATGCTCTTTACTTTCCATTGCACATAACACTCAATGTTTTGGACTATAATAAATTAATGGAAATAAAAGGGCTTGGAAAAATGTTGCATTGCAAACGAAGGATGCAACACACCCTCTACAAAGGCACCCATAAATGAGACAATATGAGCCCTTGATATGTCAAGAATCCCATGCCCAAAAGTCATACCCCCATCCACTTCATACTCATTACATGACTTAGGGAGGGTCTTCTTGGGAAACACTCCTTGACTTGGGGATTGCTCTACCCAATAGGGCACCATGACAACCTTCCCATACTTAAATTTGGAAAATTTTATAAGGTCTTTGAGCATTTGTTTAGTTTGAAAGGGGGGATTTGATGCACATGTTTTGGGTGGTTCTTTTATTAAATGTGGCTTACTTGGCATGATACATGTGACTTGTGGACCCTTGGAGGGCATACTTGTTTGTCTTTGCAGGACCTTGGTAGGTGAAAGCTATCCATGGAGGAATTGTGCCATTTTGACCTTTATGGGGGGTTGAAAACCCTAAGGATGGATGCCATACCTACCCCACAGGATGGGCAGAGGACCCTGGAGCCTTTGTGTGCATGAGATGATGAACGTTGCCTTTGGAGGCATTTGACAACACTGTTGGATGACATTGTAACCCATTTAAATTCGACGTTAGCCTTGGGAGGCCTAGGACGTCACTCTCTAAGCCTGTGACGTCATGTGGAGGCTAGGGTTTTGGTGGGATTGATGGAACCAGACGTGATGTGATGTGGTTTGTGTTGATGTTACGGTAGCTGCGGGAGGTATTAACCTCAATGTATAGCCTCTGACTAGATTAGAATGTTTCGGAAGCTAGAGAAACCCTAAACAAATGTGTAGAAACCCTAGAAGACATGTTGGCGCAATAAAAGAATTAATATTTAAGTATTAGCCTCTAAAAGAAGAAGTCGACCTGGATAGGTGACAAAGAGCAATAAATAGAGGGCGCTTGAGCTCATTTGGTCATTCACTCTCACAACTCACACAAGTCAAGTGGTGTGCAAGTTTGGAGAAGGAGTGCAGCTGCAACTACTGCAACTGGATTTTTGGTCTTGGTTTCTGGTTTGTGGACTTTCTGTTTGGTGCACTATTCTTGGGGAGAGAGAGATACGCTATCTCTTGGTTATTTGTTGGGTCTGGTACTGCTTTCGGAATCATTCTATCTGTCAAGGTTATGGTGCTTTGGGGTGGCTACATGCCTATGGTTGGGTGACAATATTGAGATATTGTCTATGGAAAAACGAGCACATCGAATATTTTAACAGGTTATGGACCCACACTATCTTCAGACAGTCTAACCACTGGAAGGTAGATTGGGAAGTTATTTGACAAGCTTGTTGTAGCACCAAATTGTAGTTGCAGTTGCAATCATGTTTTTGTAGCAACAACAAAAACCCTAACCCTTGTGTTCTGTCACTTCGGGTGAGGCGTTTGACCTAATTCCTTGATATCCTAGTGCACCCTAGCCTATCACACCTCTTGGTACTCTCAGCTAGAAAAAACGTCAGGTTTGAATTTTTGGTCAAAAGTCAAAGTCAAAGTCAAAGTTTGATTGGTCAAAGTCAAAGTCAAAGATTGACTTCTGGTCAAATTGATTTTGTGGTAAAAGTTGAAATTTTAGAGTTTCTAGCTTGTTCTAATCATTGAATCTTCTGATTCAGTTTCTAATCTCTTCTTGTCAAGATGGTATCTAGTTTTAGATTGGAAGACAAGCTGGACAATGCTACAAGATTTCAAAGGTATGCACTTGTATATGCTATCCAAGTTATATCATCTAGCAAAACATGAGTGTGTTTGCAGGGAAAGTACTAGAGACCTTGTCCAAGCTGTAATCTTGGATTCAGTGCATTTAGAGGAACAAGCGCACCCTCCATAGCAGTTGAGGCTTTAGGTTCCAGGTTTGATTAAATTGTTAAGCTTCCAATTTGCATATATCAAGGGTGATAGTTGCTACATTACAAATTGTGAAAGTAGTCTTTGAAAGGTTCTATTATTGCTAGGTGCAATAAATACTTGATTGCATATGAATACCATTGATATAGATGCTTATTGTACTTGTTTGCAAGATGAACTAACATCTCTTCTAGAGAGATATTTCTTGTTTGCTCCTGGGCAGGTCACCTTGGTAACTCTATGATGACTACCATCCTTGTTACCATAGATACGTTCATATGAAAATGCTATTGGAAATATTTTTGCTCTTGTTGTTCTTGTTCTGGGCAGGTCACAGTCAATAGCTCTGAGAAGGAGCTACAGTGATAGTTGCAAACATGGAGTAGATGACTCCATCAAGTGGTGGGGCAGGAGTTTTGGACATCATTCACTCATATGTGTGTAGACCAATGTCTAAGCGGAAGATAAAGATCTTGAGGTTCGATAATGGACGAGAATACACCTCCAAGAAGCTCGTTGCCTTTTTTGTAAAACCACCAGGATTAGGAGGGAGCTAATTGTAATGTCCCCCACCTCTTGATAAAGAGGTTGTGAGAGACTTAGTAGTCTAGTTGTCCCCACTAGACTATAGTCTCATGCATCATGGGGACCAAGACACCCGAGAGCACATACCTAAGCACAATGTTATAATTTTAAGTTGACTTGGAGAAAAGGTAAAATGAAGAAAAGAAAAAGAACATGTGTGGAAAAGCTAGGAGTTGACCCCAGGAGATGGTTAACTAACTCAACAGAGAATTAGATCGGGGTATAAAAGAAAAGGAGAGCACATCTCTCACTCATTCTGGATTATTATTACTTTTGCATTGGGCTCTTGAGCACAAGGACATTTTGAGGGTTTTGAGATTACAAACCCTAGAGATCAACTCGGTGGTGAAAGATTCCATCTATCTTGATCCAAGCTTGGTTCTCGGTGTGCAATATTCCTCGCACACCATTCTACATCAGGTACAGGTCACATCCATCAACAAGGAAGAGACAATGCGCAACTTTAGGGGTTTTCCAGCAAGGGGGGCGCACCATCTGAAGAAGAATAGTTCGATCTAGGAAGAGGAGAAGGCTTTTGGCCTAAAGGACTTCTGGGTTTTCTCTGTATGGCCCAGGGCATCCTTTCTAGCCCATTGTGGAGGAGTTTTAGCTATCATATGATTTATCAGAGCTTGGCATGAGTTGGAGAGAAGGAGGGCGCACTGCAGAAAGAAGTTTCATCCATTAGGAGGGTCAGATCTTCATCATTCATCTTGAGACTTCACCAGGGGGTTTGTCTTGCCCCGATCTACTGTTCTAGACATTTTGGTTGCATTTGGAGGTCTCTAGGAGGGAGGCCGAAATATTGAGTATCTACAACCATCTAAGAGGGCACAACTCAGCTAGGGGTTTCATCCATTTGGAGGGGTCAGGTCTTCATCATTCATCTTGAGACTTCACCAGGGGGTTTGTCTTGCCTCGATCTACTGTTCCAACCATTTTGTTAGCATTTGGAGGTCTCTAGGAGGGAGGTTGAAATATTGAACATCTACAGCCATCCAAGAGGGCACAACTCAGCTAGGAGGATTGGATCTAGCTCTTGGAGGGAAAGAAATCAATCTTGTGCCTTTCACCAGTTCATTGTAGAGCCTTTGGAGGATATTATCTCCAGTTTTGGACATTATTGTAAGAGCTATTATTCCAGCTTGGTTATTATTATGGTATTCTTCCAGATCTGCATATCTTCTGTATCAAGATCTCTCTATTATCTAAATAAAGGTCAGATCTGAAGTTATTGGTTCTATATTGGTGTTTCTCGTTGTATCTTGTCTTTTCCTTATGCTATATGTTTAGATCTATATCTTCATGTAATGATCTTCTAAGCATAAACCCTAATGCACAACTTCATGAAGTAAACCTGCAAACACACAAATCACAACAAATAAACAGTTAAACGATCCTTGTTTTTGGGTAAAAATTGGCTTGAGAACATTATAGTGGTATCAGAGTGTTAAATCCTCCCAGGTTGTGGGGATTAGCACATGCAGAAGTTCAGTGGTATCTATATGGGAAGGCGCAAAAGACAGACAGGTGAACTAGAGGCAGAAATGGAGGGCTTAGGTGAGGATAGTGATCCACAAGTTTTAGCAGGTATAGCAAAAGAGCTAAAAAGCTCAATAGACAATACAGAGAGTACACTTGAGTTTCATTTACAGGAGAACCAGGAGACAATGCGTAGGGGACAAGTGGAAATGAAGGAAACTTTGGAAAGAATAAATGCTAATCAGGAAAAAATTGCATCACTCCTGTTGCAGATGACACATGGTGGGAATGGCCCAAGCAATTATGCAAACAAGGAAGCCAATGGCTCCCATGGGTGAACTAGACATTATCATGACCAGGGTCTTCACTACCATGCAGAGGGACAAAGCTTTGGAGGAGGGTCCTCAAGGGGGGCATCACACAGTAGGGTTACTCCTAGACCATATATGCCTACATTTTTTGGATGGCCAACCACAGGGTAACCACTTTAATGAATTAGAAGACCACTTTGAGGAATATGCCAGGGAATATGAGGCCTTGAGTGTAGGATTCAGGAGACAGGTGACATTGGACCAATATTGTGGTATCAAATTCAGGGGTCAACCCAAAAACTATCACAGGAACAACAATGAGTTGGAGCACAGGGCAGGTAAAATGGAGATTCCATACTTTGATGGGTCTCCCAAGGTGTCTGCGCAAACTTGGGTACAGAAGTTAGACACCTACTTGCAGCTTAACCCCACGAGGGAGATGGATGCCATCAAGTTTGCCACCATGTACTTGGAGGGCAAAGCTCATGAGTGGTGGTAACATGGTTTGACCACCTTGTGTCATAACCAGATCACTACTTACACAGAGTTCACTTAGAGGCTTATGGATAGGTTTGATCAGGGAGATCCAGAGCTACATTTCAGGGAACTCACACAACTCAGGCATACTGGGTCACCAGAGATCTATATAGAGGAGTTTCAAAGGATAACAGTGATGGTGCCAGATGTGTCTTAGGTGAGACTAATGATGTTCTTTACAGAGGGATTGATGGAACTCCTAAAAGGTTGGGTCAAGGATTTTAAGCCTACCGACTTACATGAGGCCTTATGTAGGACTAGGCACTTGATGGGATCTGCAGCAAAAACCAAGTTTGCCCCTAGACCACCCATAAACCAGGGGGGCCGAGATCAAAGTGGGGTTGACAGAGGAAAGGGTAGAATGGATGAGGCTAGTAGGAGAGAATTGAGGATGAAGCAACTGTGCTTCACATGCAAATAACCTTGGGAGCCAGGGCACAAATGTATGGGTAAGGGCAAGGCCCATTATATTGAGGTAATTTTTGATGATGATGAGGAGGAAGATTTTGGCCATATCCAGAACATAGAAGCAAATCCACCTAGAGTGGACCCTATCGAAAATGAAGAAGGGGAAGAAGCAAGTTCCGGCCTTATAGTAGACAAGAAGGTTACAATAACATTCATTAGTGGGGTGCCTAAATTCAATACCTTCAGGATGAGAGGAGTGCTTCAGGGACAGAAGGTTTCAGTACTCATTGATGGGGGGGCTTCACACAACTTCATAGATTCGGTCTTACTGGAAAGAAGGCATATACCTACAATGGAGTTTGAGGGATTTCGTGTGGAGGTAGTAGGTGGGGGCACCATGCCTTGTGACAGGTACATTCTAGGGATGAAGCTTACCTTGGGCAGGCATGACTTGGCATAGGACTTTTATGTGATGGACCTACCATATACTAATATCAGTCTGGGAGTCCAATGGCTTAGCACATTGGGACCCATCACCACCAACTACAAAACCATGGAAATGTCCTTCAATGAAGAAAGTGGAAAAAAGGTGATGCTTAGAGGGGTGACAGGGAATACACCTAGAGTGGTGACAACAAAGTGCATGGAAGCTATTTTCAGAAGAGAGGACATTGTATACACAACAGAGTGCAGAATCTCAGTACAGGTAGACAAGGAAGGACATCCTCACTACTCACCGGATATTTAGAAAATCATTGACAAACACAACAAGGTCTTTGAACCAATTCCATCAGGAGCACCACATGATAGAGGGTTTGAGGAGCGAAACTTGTTAGTACTACTCCTTATAGACACCCAAAAAGGTACAAGGATGAAATTGAAAAGGCAATTAAAGAACTTTTAGACCTGGGTCACATCAGGCCAAATTCTAGTCCTTTTGCATCTTCAGTAGTGTTGGTCAAGAAGAAAGATGGGACAATGCGCATGTGCATTGATTTCAGGGCACTGAACAAAAAGTCCATGAAGAACATGTACCCCATCCCTAGGATTGATGAGCTATTGGATGAGCTTCATGGGGCTGTTTACTTCACAAAAATAGACTTGCGCTCTGGCTATCATCAGATCAAAATGAGGGAGCAAGATGTGCCCAAAACAACTTTCAGATGTCATTATGGTCACTATGAATTCCTGGTTATGCCCTTTGGGCTAACTAATGCACCAACCACCTTCCAATCTTGTATGAACCATGTCTTCAACAAGCAACTGAGGAAATTCCTCTTGGTCTTCTTTGATGATTTGCTGATATATAGCAAAACGTGGGAGGATCATCTTCAACATGTAGAGCAGATCTTAGCCATCATGGAAGGACAGTCCTTGTATGCTAAAGAATCCAAATGTGAATTTGGAATTACGTAAGTTCTTTATTTGGGACACATCATTGGAGTGAAAGGAGTACAGGTGCATCAAGAGAAGATACAAGCGACTGGCCAACACCCAAGAGTCTTATTGAATTGAAGGGATTTCTTGGCATCTGTTGCTACTACAGGAGGTTGTAAAAGGCTTCTCCCAACTTTGCGCACCGTTGACAGATTTGACCAGAAAGGGTGCATTTAAGTGGAGCCAAGAGGCACCGATAACTTTTGACAGGATGAAGAAGGTAATAAGCACTTGCTCGGTACTATCTTTACCATATTTCGCACAACCTTTTATATTGGAGTGTGATGCCTCAGGAGAAGGCATTGGAGCAGTACTCATGCAGAATAGGCACCCCATTGCTTATGAGAGCAGACAATTGAGAGGTCCTGAACTTCTCTATACCATTTATGACAAGGAGATGTTAGCTATCATGCACGCATTGGCTAAATTCAGGCAATACTTGGTTGGGGCCAAATTTGTTGTGAGGACAGATCACAATAGCCTCAAGTACTTTTTGGATCAAAAGGACTGAAATGAAAGACAACAAAAATGGGTTAGCAAGATTTAGGCTATGACTTTGACATTGAATTTGTCAAAGGGAAAAATAATGTGGTGGCTAATGCCTTATCTAGAAGACCCTCAGTCTATGCTATGACAAACATTTCAGTTGACTGGAAAGCGCACCTTTTGGTGGAATATTCAAAAAACAGGTTTGCTTGTGAGTTAATGGATGGGAAGGTACAAGATGATAACTTTAGGATTGTGGATGACATCATATACAACAAGGGCCAAATCTTCATAGTTCCTGAGTCATCATTCAAAAGACGAGTATTACAAGCATGCCATGATTCACCATTGGCAGGGCATCGTGGGTTTGTCAAAACATACAGGAAGATAAGGGAGAGATTCGCATGGAAAGGCATGAAGGAGGATGTGATGCACTATATCAAGGAATGCTCCACCTGTCAGGAGAACAAGGATGAACACACTCATCCAACCGGTTCACTGCAACCACTCCCCATCCCAGAGCAGAAATGGGAAAATATATCCATGGATTTCATTACAGGATTGCCCAAGGTCCAGGGCAAGGATTGCATTTTTGTGGTTGTGGATAGATTAACCAAATTTGCTCATTTCTTCGCCATTGCCACAGATTTCAGTGCTTCACAGGTTGCAGATTTATTCTTCAGAGAGATCTTCAGGTTGAATGGTTTACCCAAAACCATTGTGAGTGACATGGACAGCAGGTTCATGAGCACCTTTTGGCAGGAGCTATTCAGATTGGTAGGTACGGCCTTGACCCCTAGTACTAGCTATCATCCTCAAGTTGATGGCCAAACCGAGATAGTCAACAAATGGGTTGAAGGTTACCTTCGGAATTATGTTTCAGGACAACAAAAGGCATGGGTTAAGTGGTTTCATTTGGGAGAGTATTGTTACAACACCACCTATCACATGTCTACTGGTATGTCACCTTTTAGGGCCTTATACAACTATAATCCCCTCACCTTTGTGGAGATTGTCTTCGGTGACAGTAGAGCTCCTATGGCACATGATTGGATTCAATAGAGTGAGGATATACTTAGAGAGCTTAAAGACCACCTACAAAGGGAGCAAAATCAACAAAAGGTACAAGCAGATAAGCATAGAGTGGATCGCACATTTGAGGTTGGTGACTTTGTATATTTGAGGCTACAACCATACAGATAGGCATCTATTAAGAGGAGTGGTGCAGAAAAGCTCCAACCCCGCTTTCTCTGGATAAAAAGCCAAGTGTTGAACACTTGAGGATCTTTGATTGCCAGTCAAGAAGAAAGAATGGAAGGAAGCTATGATGGAAGAATATCAATCCATCATGATGTATGGGAAATTGTGACTAGACCTGAAGGAAGGTTTGTAAAGTATTGATAAATACAAGGCAAGATTCGTGGCCAGAGGTTTCTCCCAGCAGGAGGGAGAAGACTATGTTGAGATGCTTTGCTCCAGTTGCCAGATGTACCTCTATGTCTCTTGCAACATCCATGGGTTGGAGTTTACATTAGATGGATGAAAAGACCGCCTTTCTCAATGGAGTAACTGAGGACGAGGTATATATAGAGCAACCTCAAGGTTTTGAGGTACACCAGAGAGAAACCCATGTATTTAGATTAAAGAAGACCTTGTATGGACTCGAGCAAGCTCCAAGAGCTTAGTGCAGAGCCTCTCACTATTCAGTGTTAAGAAAGTGCTAGCCTTAGAATTTGATATGAAGGATCTTGGTCTCATGACTAGAAGTATAGCAGAAGTGTGGTGAAATCTTCCTGTGGGAACGAAAGTATATTGTAAAGATTCTTCAAAAGTTTGGGATGATGGATTGCAAATCCATGGAAACTTGCATGGTAACATATTTGAGGAACTTGAGAGACTCTGATTCTGATCCAGTAGACTCGTCCTTGTACCGGTAGTTGATTGGCTCATTGATATATTTGGTAAATACCAGGTCGGACATTTGCTTTGCTATGAACATGTTGAGCCAGTTCCAGGTGTAACCCAGACATATGCATTGGATAGCTGCAAAGCATATCTTGAGATATCTTTGTGGGACGATAACTTATGGTTTGAGATATGCCTCAAACAGTGATGTACAACTGCATGGATTTACTGATTTAGATTGGGCAGGGAGTGCAGATGACAAAAAGAGCAGTTTTGGTATGTGTTTGAGTATGGGATCTGCTATGATATCATGGGCTAGCAGGAAACAAAAGTCTGCTGCACTCAACACTGCAGAAGCATAGTATATTGTAGCTTGTGATGCTTGTACGGAAGCAGTGTGGCTTTGTAAATTGGTTTCTGGACTGTTTGATCAGGTGCTGGATTCGAC
>WSFP011419546.1:0-23186 GCA_009831015.1 Picea engelmannii
GACTCATCAATATGTACCAACATCATCAACTATACACCTCATGTATGTGCCAACTCATCAACTCCTTGTCTCAACCATGTACCCAACATGTACCTTAACCAAAAGCCGTCATCAATTTCATCATCCAAATATGATTTGTAACTTTGTAATAGACCTGGTGTATATGATCACATACCTGCAAACCTTCCTTAACTTTAACAACAAAAGACTAGCATTTTCATCAAAATTTTCTTTAGTCTCACATGACTAGTTTTGGATTAGTCAACAACCCTAACTTGAAATAATCATAACTTTGTACCTGTAACGAATAAAGACCTGAAACTGATACACAATGTTCTTCAGTGTGTTTTATGCAATTACTCCACGTGTCACTACTTGGAACCTCTCAGAAAAGGAGTTATAGCAAAAATGAAATACCTTGCTGAATTCTGACTTATTCTAGAGAGCAACCTTATAGAGCATGCCCCACACAAAATATTTGTTGAATTGATCTGAAACTTAAAAATCATCATCAAAAGAATTTATCCTTCCTTGAATTCCGGCCTTATTTTCTTCACCTTCCCTCAGAAATTCGGCTTAGATATCCTTTGGTTACCTCAGACTCCTATAGATATTCAATATGCTCAAGTGTGATCTGAAATGAGAGAGCCTTGCCTCTTATTTATACTCTCCAAGTAGCTTCCTTAAAAACATCTTCTAGGTCACTTTGCCCACTTTCTTTATTTTAGGGTTAACCCACTTCTAATTTCTCCATTAAATTTATTATTTAAATAATTTGTTTTGCATTCACTTTGAATTATAGTACACTCGTCACTTCACTTTATTATTAAACCAATTTGACTACTTTGACCTTTTGGGGCTTCTAGATGACATGTGAGGGTCTTCCAACTTCGTACGACCATAACTCTCAAACCATGAGGAGTTATGTGACGTTCCACATACCACCAAAAATGGCATGACATGTACTATCCATATAGAATAGTATTACCTAAAATTATATCAAAACTCATATTGTTTTACATCAAACAAATTTGGGTCCATTACCCAAACCTGGGTTCTCCAACTTCTCATGGCCATAACTCTCTAACCGTGAGGAGTTATGTGGTGTTCCACATACCACCGGAAATGGCATGACAAGCATTATTAATCTAGGATAGTTTCACTGAAAAATTCACTGACCTTCATCTCATTATTCCACAAATAAGCATGGGTTCTCTAACCATACTTATAGGATAACTCAATCCACAAAGCATCTTCCCATGAGGGCTTGCACCATAAGGGGACCACTTTGGAGTTCATCCATTTGTACTTATTATCAACCATGACAAGACAATAATGATTCATCAAACAAACTTGGGTCCATTACCTAGACCTTTGTGCTACCAGGCTTTCTTCAAGGGTTGACATCAATGACAACCAACCTTAATCAACAGTAGGAAAGTGCAAGGCCTTTCCAATAGTATATCTTATGCACAGTTTCGACCCCCAATTGGTGAGTACGAGCCTTCGCAAATTCATGACTAGTTTCAGAGGCTAGTTTAGTAACAATGACTTAGGGTTAAAAAATGATTGATAATAGGTTTAGAATAAAAAAATCAAGGATTCCATGCTGTAATAGACTCATAGGACTTTCCAACGATACCTCACTCGCATCAATTGGATATTGTATGACAATGTGACACCTTTCACAAGATTAGGCATTTTGTGGGCCCCACAAGCAAGTCAGGGTTTTAGACCGCAGACTTTCCAGACCAAAATTGAGGGACTAGGTGGCATTGGATTAGATTACTGATGGAATATTCTCGACAGGCTCATTGAGATATTTTTGATGTCTTTCTCCACGTTAAATTCTGACTCTGTCTCATCTGAGATCATTTTCAAGATCAACCAATGAGGTCAAGGTCAAATTCAAAGTCAAATCTTTGACCTTTACATGATTTTCAAGGAATATGAATAAAAAATTATAGAATTTTTAAAAAATGTTGGAAAAGGGGGAGCATGCCATGAAGCCCCCCTATGCAATTTGGAAATTAGGGAAAATAAAAAAAAGAGGAAAATATAAAACTTCTATCTTCCCTTTTCAGAGCTTCATTTGTTAAATGCACAAGTTTGAGGAGGGTTGCTCTACAACACAGTTGGGGGTTTTAGGGAGCAGGGATGTTTACAAATAGAATAGGTTTTTTGGGCAGTAGGCCATGCCACTTCCACCAACCTCAAGCATAGGAACAAGTACCCATGCCTTTCCTTTTCATCCACTGGTTATGATTTCTCAAAAAATATTTTGAGCTGGTGTAATGGTTTTATTTATGGAAAACAATGGTTCAGACCCTTATCAGTTGGTTCATAGTATTCTTAATGGTTTATGGTTTGATGTATTGGTTCATAATTTTTTTTGGGTGTCTCTGAACAAAACTTATAAGGGAGGGGGGATTCGAACCCATCTTGGGCACCAAGCCTAAGTCTCCAAGGCCCCCTTAAAAATCTGCAATTGCTGAGTTTTTTCTAAAAAACAATAGACCTGTAACTGTCAAAATAGAGGCTAGGGGGTTTGAACCCTTGACCTCCCCCTTTCCCCCACTCAAAGACCAAAAATTGGTGTCAGAAAACACAAAGGGAAGGGGAGGGGGGTTGAAACTGTGACCTCCCCACCCCATCTCTAAATTTAAAACCTACCTTTTGATAAAAAATTAAAATGGGGCTGATGCACCACCCCTCGACCACCTGCGCACATGGAGAACCACCACTTCACCTCTCAAGGGGGAGGCCTCGTCACCTTTGCAACTATCCCACCTTCTGTTCACATCCTCTCAGGCCCCTCATATGCCTATATTCCGCCATGCTAATAGACAATGGTGTGGGCACGGGGTTGTCCTGCCACATGGGCGCAACCACCTCTGCCCAACCCTTCTTCCCTGCTTACACTGCCATTAAAAAATAAAGGGAACAAGGAGGTGGTTTCCAGCCACCATCGCCCCTCCCTTGGCCCTCATCCACCTCTACACATAGCCGACACCTCCATTGTGGACGCATCAACAACAAAAAGGGTTTGGGGAAGGTGGTTGTCCAACCACTAGTACAGAGCCACCACTGCCCAGTCTGCCAACCACCTTTGTGGGGGGAATAATTAAATATTTTTTTGTGTGTCAGACTATAGTCCACATGCGGGTGGGATGTTTAATACATGGTCAGGGAGTTTTAATGTGGGGGCGTATTATGTATGGATGTGAGGTGTATTTTTTATGTTCAGTATTTAGTTAAAAGAAATCATTTTTAAAATTAAATTAAATTATATACATATTGAAATTTAAAAATATAATATTTAATTAAAATAAATAAAATTTAAAAATGTTTTTTTTAAAAACTATATATTAAAAAATTCATTTTTGCCCCCTAAGGTCACTGGGATTTTTAATTACATATCTTCCTCATCAGGAGGTGGATTTTCGCCTAGTAATAGTTGAAATGACCATGGTAAAATGTAAAATCCAGCCATGGCATTCAATCTTGCAAATTCATCCTGGATTTTCAGTGAAGCATTCTGAAGTGTTAGAGACCCTTTTGACCAGGGAACATGTGCCAAAAGAGAGGCCTATTTGGAGGCCTCCAGGGCCAAATTTTCAAAATATGAGGGAAACCCATTTTAGCTACTACCATGAATATCTATAAGGTCAATATTCCTAAAATTGAACCCATAAATCAGTCTTAATTTCAAATATTTATCTGATCATCCCTCCATCCAAAGTATTCCCATGAACATTTCCGAGGTCATATCTCACTCATCCAGATCTTGATTTGTGCCAAACGAAAGGAATCCAAAAGTTGGTGGATAGAGATATAGTATGAAGACATAAAAATCCACATTTGTGTCTATTTGGTATGAGGGGAAATCATTTTAAGTGTTTAGTCCCAAGGGCTCCCTTCACTAAATCAAGCCTGGATTAAAGCCTTCCTTCACCGACCCTCAGGGATAATTATAGGAAGTGAGGGGATAATAAAATAAAGTTTGAAAAGTTCTTGAACAATGGGTATTTCCTTACTTTTAGCAACCAAACTCATTACCCCTCAACCCTCTAAAGCAATATGAATTTCCCTAAGCCCTGGGCCTTCATCTTGGTGAATTTGACAACCATTTATGGCCTTAGACACCATGACGCCACCTAAATTGAAGCTGCAAAACATGGCAACAATAAAGATGTCATTGGGATGGAACAAATCCCAAGGCAGATGATGATGTGACACCCATTTTTTCATTTTCCATAAATGACTTTTTGTAAAAGTTTATGTTTTAAATGATTTACTTTTTGGACTAAAATATTGTAATTAAAGTATCAAATCAAATCAGATTTTATTTCTTTTTGGATAAAGACAAAACACTTTAGGGTTGGTCCACTTGTCACTTTTCCAAAAGTGACAAGTGTCTTCTAAACTAACCCTAGCCTTCTCCTCTCCCTTATAAATAAGATGAATACTTTTGTACAAAGGGAGACTTGTTGAATAAAGCATACAAGCTCTGTTGAATGTTCTCCAAGATTTCTAAGTGTTTGTTTGTACTTGTTCTGCTTTCAGTTGTTGGACTTGTTTGCTTACTGGGCAAGGGTTGAGGTGTAGTAGTAAATAATTCTTATGTTAGCTAGGAATTTCTTGTTGCTTCCTTGGGTTTAGATTGGTTTTTTTCACTTACTAACATCTGCGTTTGACTTGTTTAAAGTGATTTTGTGCAGATTTCATGAAGGAACTAGACACATTCAACCATATTTAGTGGTCAAGAGGTCTAGGGGTCCCTTAGGATAGCCCATAAAATCTCTTTTCTTTGTTGGTTACATCTGTTTATTTCTATTTTCTTTCATTCTTCCTTTAGCTTTAACTCTCTGTCTATTTATGTTGTTGTCCTAAATAGGAAAATTGACCATTTTGGTAAGTTTTTCCTTCCGGGACAACCATCTTAGCTGGCTATTTTGTACCTATAACTACCAATTTTCTATTCTTTAGTTCAGTTATGTTATTAAAAAATACAAAAATTTCATTGCTTACTTGCTAGGATTTAATCGGTTGCTTATTCTACTCCACCTAAGCGGTCAAGAACCACTTGAAGACCTATTTAAGGAAAAGGGGTCAGCAATGCAACAAACAAAAATCATCATACATACCTATAAAATACTTCCTCCCACACTCAATTTTACACTTATTTTGATTTCACTCAGTTTCATAAACCTTGCACATGCTTCATTGTTATTATACCATGCTTATGTAAAGAAAATTTTGTGTTTTCATTTAAGTTTTTGTTTATAAAAAATATGAAATTACTCTTTATTTATTGTCATTGATTTAATTTGTATTAGATAAATTTCAATCCTCAAACAAGGAATCTGTTGAAGTTCTCATGCATATGGAGGCTATGCGACCCATTAAGAACTTCAACCCCCTTCCTTTGGGTTGAATAGCGTAGGTGTTTTAATTTATTCTTTATTGGATTTATTCAAATACTACGCCACCTAAGACGAAGGAAAACAAATGCATAACCCTGTGATGGGTGATGGTTGGGTTTCCATTCCATCATAGCTTCTATGGTTAATGCCAAGTTTAGTAAGGAGGGTGAACTGGTATTCAATTGTATTGTTTATTTTCTACTTTTTCTGACTTACAGGTTACTGCCCCTGAAGGGGCCATTGTAATAATTAGAAAAAAAACATAAAAACATGCAAAACACTTGAAAACCAAAGGCAGGGGTCTGCCCCATGAGAAAAAAAAAATACATTATATTATCTAGATACTATATTTATATATATACTTGTATTATATCTAAAGTTAGTTAGATTTCAAATTTTGTTGACCAAGAGACACACTTGTGAAAGAAAGACATGATATCGCCATGTGGATGGATTGGTATTTTCAATTTATGCAATTTCGATTTCTATAATACTAAGAGTCAAAGCCAAGGAATCTTCATTAGGAGCACCTTGGACTTTGTCTACTTGGTATCAATTGAGTGATCTTTATTTTCTCTTGTAAATCACACGATTAAGAAGTTGAATAGATTAGTTTGGTTGGAATACTACTCTTCTTGGGTAAGCTCAACTAATACTACCTTGGAGGGGTCTTGAGCCTCTTTCTTTGCACATGTATCTTTCTTCCATCCAAGTATCTTTAAGAGCCCAAAAATGCTAGTGACCAGAAGGGGATAATCTCTCATTCTCTGAATTGCATGGGACACTCTTCATTCTAAGCCAAGTGGTCTACGTAAGCTCACTCCTTTTATATTAAGTGGAAAAATTGTGAGATAATAGGTGTTTGTGTGATTGAGAGGACCTTCAAAATGGTATGGTAACCACTGCATGTGATTATTAAACTTAAAAATCATGATTGATAGATGGTTAAAGTCTTTACTTTTCATTAGTCCACAAAAAACCTTATTTAATATTAATTTGCATCCAATTACATCCTTTTTCCATAGCTATTGCAACTTTCTTAAGGGTTGCAATTTCATTTTCAGACCCCTTTTTCCAACTTTGAAAAGTCATGGGACCACTTTCTGGGTATTTCTAGGTAATACTGGGCCATTTTGGGCTTGTTCCCACACATTACAAGTACTAAAAAACTTGTTGTTCATCACTTATAACCACCTACATGACATGGTTGTATCTTTCTAAAGATTCTTTTGACTCTTAGTTTTCAATTATTTTTTCACAAGTCATTCACCGAATAATTGTTCGGAACCCCGGTCTACCCTGGGAATTAATTTCAAACCTTTTCCCAAGGCCAAAAGGGAGTGAACAACTTATTGTTCACTTTTATTATTTTGCTAGTCCAAAAACAAACAAGCTTATTTTCACCCTCTTGTCCATAAATAGTCACACCCAAGCCATTTTAGCCACCCATGAAGTTGAGGGAGGACAATACCCAGGTTGGGTGGTCCTAATAGGGATTTTACACAAGTCCCTCACCTCTCCTACTTCCCCTTTTCACTACCTCAGACACATGACCATATGATGTGCGGGTAGTCTTTGCCTCGTGCTGAGATATCAAATAGGTTGTAACCAACTTCATAGTCAGATAGGTAGGATCCATCCCAACAAACATATTTTTATTATAACACCCACTTATACAATTAGTGTCCAAGAGATGCTAAATTCCTCCCTAGTGTCAAAGAGCTATTCAATAATCCACACAAGGAGAAGAAGAGAAGCTTTAGGTACGATATTTACAAGTGAATTGACATCAATTATTATGGCTACAAGGATGACAAGGATAGTATCTTGGAGAAAGTTGAGTAGCTCACGAAGGAGGAGATGTGGGATAGAGAAATGAGGGAGTGGAAGAGCATCAAGTCTATCAAGAGAGAGGCTAGGTTGACAATTAAGAGTGGAGAGGTCACTGCTATTAAGTTGGTCCTGTTAGAGGAAGAGGAAGATGTGGCAAAAGAAATGGGAGAGTGGGACAAGGGAAACCATCAACAAAGAGAACGACAGTTTGATGCCGATGTGCCCCTTCTGGATGAGAAGAGATCGAGCACATGGTTACATATAAGAACAAATAAGAGATTCTTAGTAAACACACGAGTAAGGATATCAAGGAGGAGCAAGTCAAGGCCAAGGTAATGCATTGTATTCAACAATAAGGTATGCTGGTGAAGCTTATGGTTCATCAATTTTTTTTCAAATGTGCTTCTTAAATTTAATTAAATATACAATATGGGCCTTAGGTCATTCTTCAAGATGATAGAGTATTATAATTAAGACATCCACTAGGGTTCCTTTCTTGCTGATCAGACAAAAGGGGCACTAGGAAGCTTTGATCGTAGAGCTTAGTGGTCCTAATTATGCCAAAGTAGAGGCCAAGATGATGGAATTGGAAGGGAACACAGTTGATGTGATTGGTGCCACAGGAAAGCGCCCTAGTTATAGATACTTTTTGGTTGTGAAATTCCTCCCCAATGTTAAAGAGCTATTTGATAAGTCCCCGAGGCGAAGAAGAGTAAGTCTAAGTATGCTATTTAAAATCAAATTCACTCCAATTATTATGGCTGTAGGAATGACGAGGATGGTATTTTGGAAAGATTCGAGCAGCTCGTGGAAGAGGAGATGTGAGCTAGAGCGTATAGGGAGTGGTAGAGGATAAAGTCTGTGCCCTAAATTATGAGATGCAGTAAAGAGTGACCTCCGTTTTTTCCTCTGCAAGCAAAACCTCTACAAAAATTTAATTGTGTAGGTTTTCATTTGTACTTGTCAATTGAATTTTTTGTCGGTGCGTTTTTACATAAAAACCACACTGGTGCACTTTCAAGCACACCAGTGTACTATGGACTATATGTAGCACCAGAAAATAAAGTTACAAAAAAAAAAAACACACATATTTATCATCAATGCATCAAAATATACAACAAAAAAATGAGCAGTAATTTCATTTTTTCTAAATGTATGTGTTTATAAGTGAAAACCCTAATCATTATTTCATTCTTTTGTCAAAATTTAAAGGGGGGATTTGTGCAAGAGAGATTTACAAGCAAAGTATTTAGAGTGGGTATATTTTTTTGAAGAGCCAAAGTTGTAAGGGATCACCATAGGTAACATACAAATTTACAAAAGAGAAATTTCAGGTATGCACTTTCATTCTATCGATCGTATCAATCTTTCCCTATTTGATTCAAACAATTTTCAATGCATTCCCCAAAAAATAAAAAGTTTTCATAGTTACATTCAGTATTGGAAGCCATAGCTTCCCTATTGTTTCTTTTGGTTTCCCTCTCTATATTTCACAACTAGAATTATTTATTTATTTTTTTAAAATTTTAAATGCAATATATTTTTATAGGGTTTCTTTACTTGTATATGAGGTGTTTGGTATCCATTGCAATGGGATCACTCATTGCATTGGATCACAAACCCTATCGCTATCATTTTTCTTTAAAAAAAAAAACGTTTTCGCGGTTAGTGGTGTGCACTATACAAGAGTAGTGCCTCAATGTGTATTTTCCTATCAAAAACACCGTTGAGTTTAAAGTGAAAATAATAATTTTTTAATATCGAAAGCATCATGTTTTAAATTCATTTACGGGTTCAATAATGTGAAATAAACAATAATGAGGCACCGATGCTTCAATTAATGTATAGAGCACAACGCGAATATAAAAAATTGTAAACACAATGTTTTTGAATTCGTAAGAGCACGGTTATCATATACCTATGCACATAGATATTATTGAGAAACAATGCCTACTATTTGATGATACGCACCAAAATCTTATTTTGTAACAAATATTTCGTAATTTTATATATGATGATTCCATTTTTTTATAAATTTTATAGAAGAATGCCGATATAAGTTCAAGGAAAACAACTTATTGGACCGAGTGCGATGGTAGTGTTGAGGGGTCCTAAATCCCTTTAACTCAACAAGAACCAAACCCGCCACAGAGGCCCAATTAGACTCTGCAGTGTTTGATGGTGGAATGGTTCTCGATATCTTTTGATCTGACGAATTTATCAATGGGCTTTATGTAGTGATTGGCAATATATCTTCTTATGAAAGTTCCTCCTTCAGTTTAAACATTCTCTTTTCGTATTTTATTTTATTAGATGGGTCTGATAAAATGATGTGTGTTGGTATAAACCAATTGGTGAAAGGGAGTCTTAACTACTTGAAAAGTCTAAGCTCAGGATGATCCTCATGCTCAATCATGCAGACAAAGATATTCACACCTGTTACAAGCCTAGTACTAATAAATTAACTTGCTGGTATTTCAATTATTGTCTGAGATACAACTATCGTAAAGAAAATACGCATGCAATAAGATGATGGGAAGAAAAATAGTTTCCTTAGCTCTAATCATTAATCACACATTAACACAACGATTTGATTTCCATCATTAAGAAGAAGAACTGCAAAAATATTAAGAAAGATGACTTATCAATAGATTCAGAGCTCTTACTCGTTACAACATCAATTACTGAAATAAAGTAGTTGGAAGTAGTTCCTCCTCAATCCAATCATATAACGCCTTTCAAAAAAAAAAACTAGTATTTTGTCTTCAGTCCTAAACATGACTTCTCAATTAAGGTAGTTCAAAAATAGTTCTTTACAATTCCAAAAAATGAGGGTCTTCCCAAAACCATCGACCTTTACTAAAAGGCCAATCCTCTTATTTATACTGAATCATTAACTAAAAATAACTATAAAAAGTGAAAGCTAAGGAAAACAAAATATCGCCACATGGCACTTTCATCTCTCTGTCTCCTAAGAGTCATCGAATAGTTTCACTGAAGTGGATGAATCTTCTCATACTCTGACCATTTGACGAAGAGTTCTACGCATGTGTTGGAATACGGGAACCTGTGTTGGTCCATCAGGGCCGCAAGGATCTCTTTCAATTCTACTGCATGTGCTCGATACTTGACTATTTTGACACTTAACCACTGCAAAACTGCTCGAGCCTTGATTGGATGTTCCATGAACTGCTGTACCTGACTTGGCGCCATGCTCGCCACCTTTGCTATCTCTGTTGTCCATGCTGAGTCTTGTTCCGCATGTTGCTTGACTATGTCATGTAGGTCGACAAAGTCCTCGGGTGAGCCAAATTCTGCGAGGCCGATGTCTTTCATCTTCCGATTAATATTTACCCAACTCTTTTCGCAATCGAACCATTTCTCCCGAATCTCCCGCTGCGGTTCCTAGGCCATTTTCACCCAGTATTCGACCACTTTTCTGATCCAATCTATGTTGCTGTCCCTCAGCACCCGATTTTCTTGGTCTTCGACGTCTCGACCCTTTGAACCGCGCTGATGTAATCAATCCTTTCCATTGCTTGGTGAGCCTTCTCATACCACATTTCCATTTCCTTGCAGGGTTCTAGTGCCATAAGGGTGTCTTCTTGGAAGTCGACTATTCCTGCTATGAAAAGTTTCCATTCATTCGTGAATTTGTCATAGGCATCTTGGAAATCACTTCTCAAGAATATCGTGGCTTGTGTGGAGTCCTGATAGTATTTTTCCAGATGGTGCAGATGCTCCAACTCCTTAAGCGCAACAACCAACTCCTTTTTATCTCTTCTTTCTCTATCCAAGGTGGCATCTGTGATAGCCATCTCTACGTCGATAAGCTTGGATGTCTTGGCGTGTTTTGTGCTGAGCAAATTTTCCTCTATGGTGATGAGAATCGAACTATCCAATGTAAGCCTCCTCTTCTTAGTGGTTCTCTTCATGATGGATTTTCTCTTTCGGTCATAGGATATTGCTTGTATATCAGTGACCTCATCAACAAGTTCAGGGATTTGTTGCTCTCCCCAAGTTAGAGTATTTCCCAGGCTCCCTACTGTGTGTATCTGTTCTAGGATGGGTTCCTGAACCTCTTTCATATGTCCCTATGGCTTGATTTCCGTGTGTTTCTCATGGACTCGTAAGGTATTGGCCAAAACTAAGGAACCAGGGGTAGGTTCGATACTTACTTGGCAATCAGCTGTTGAAATGCCGATTTCTTGTCATGGAATTTCCTCTTTCTGGCTGCCCGATCCTAGCTCATCCCTCATGCTATCCATTATGGTTCTTGGCATGTCGAGTAGCTCAGTGTCTAAGGCACTTTCAACCTCATTCTCTCTCTAAAGAAGGATTTGAATTGGAGCATTGAGACCTAGGGTAGATGGTCTCTTAGGTTCTTTCTCCTCTATAATTTGCACTAGAGTCACCAGGGACATGTCCGAACTCTCCTCCTCATCATAGATGGTTATCAAGTCGAACAAGGGATTTGGTACACTTGTTCTTCATGATGTCCTCGCTATCTCAGGTTGGGTTAAAATTCCCCTTGGTGATTTGATCTGTGATGGTGGAACTTCAGGGTTTTCTGTCCTGGTGATTTCTTCTAGTTGTATCGGCTTTAGGCCACTTGGCTCTCCTCGAATTTCGATTGGGTCATCAGTGGGAATCCTCATCATCTCTACTAGATCAGGTTCATTTTGCAACTGATCAATGATTCTCTATGCCCTTTCTAGCAAGAGCAATCCCCATCTCTGTGCCTCTGTGGTCTCTGCTACTTTGATTTATTCCCTGTCTATGAGGGCCTCTTGTGCCATTTTCTCTATTGTCTCCACCTGTTCATCCATGCTCATGGCCTTGAACCTAGTCATATTTGGGTTGACCATCCTCTGTACTACCTCTTCCCAGTCCTGAGCGCACTCTGTGAAAATTTCATCCTCAAAATTAATATGAGTGTATGGCCAACATGATGATACCTGTGAAGCATGTTGGAGGACCAGGCCTTTAGGGTCATGCTGACAGAATCGGCCTGTCGGGAACCTAAATTCAAGTTGTCTCAACCCTTCCTGTTTGGCTTGAGCAATGTCCTTTACTAGATAAAACCTGATGCAGGAGCATCGTTAGCAAGCACGCGGAGCAGGACCACTCAACGCATGGGAATATTTTCGAAATCTCAACGCTGGTAGTCTCGACGAATATTTTGAAGCATGTCTGAACTCAATGTCGAGAAATCTTTTGAAGCATGCTTGAATGATCACGAGTGAAGTGGGAGTTTCCACTCTTGCTCTGGAATATGACTGAACTAAGATAACCATTAGGTTAGGTTTTGGAATAGACAAGTAGTCGGGGGGAACCCTAAGAACCCTCTGAGATAAATAGAGGTTTTGTATGCCCAAATGAGGCTAGATGCAAGTTCGTAGGATATTTATGAGTGTGTAGTGCTATTTGATTAAAGATGTAACCATTTTTATTTTGAATGAATACAACAGAGGAAAATTGATCCAATGTTCATGAATGAAGTTATTTCTTGCACATTTCCTGTTGTTGTTGTTTTTTACAAATGAATGTATGAAACTGTGATATGTTAGTATAAGTTTCAATTGTTTCTCTCAAGATAGTTTCGAGTGCAAGGAGTGCACATAGTCCGCAAGGAGTGCGTGATAGAGGTGAATTAACCTCTTAGAAGCTCAGGAGGGATACCATTGGATTTCCACTACAGAAGTGTAAGGAGTGCATGGGAAGAACTTTGTGTTGAGATCATAGAGAGGGAGAGACAGAGCTACTGAACACTCTATAAGGAGAAGCTCTGCAAGGTGTGCATTGAGCGAAAGGAGAAAGACAGGGGGGGTGATAGGAATTTCTATTCGAGAAATCCTTCGGATCTGAGTTATAGAAATCCCTGAAATGTAAGGAGTGCACGGGAAGTCGAAGTCTTCACAAGACCAAGCTGAGGAGGGGTAAAATTTTTCAGAAGTTTAGTTGAGTTCCGAGAGTCAGACCCGCAGGAGGCACAAAGGTTGAGTTCTTTAAAGACTTAGAAAACTTTCTAACTTAGAAGAGATCAGAAACTCAGGAGGAGGAGTGACAGTGGTTGTTGGATCACAACGCAAGAGATCAATAGTTGTCTGATTAGAACAAGGTCCACGATCTTTAATGCTTCACACACACAGGAGGGGGAACTCATTAAGGTTTGAGACTTGAGATTTTTGAAGCTCGAAGAGTCAGAAAGCTGAAGTGAAATCTTAGTCGTTTGATCATCCAAAGTAGACTTGAGCTATTAGATCATCCAAAGTGAACCTCAGGCGTCGGATCGATCAAGTGGATCTGAGCCATCAGATATCGTGAGCTAAGGAGGAAGCAAGTTTGAAACTTTATATTTCCGAAGCATGAAGAGCCGGAGAGCCGAAGCGAATCTGGACCGTTAGATCCAGAGGGGACGTGTCGATGGGTCGTGAGACCTAGAGCAAGGCAAAGGTGAAACGTTGAAACACCTAAAGCCTGAAAAGCCAAAGAGCTAAGAGCCATCGATCTGTAAGTAGAAACTTGCTAGAAAATCAAGAGATCTAGGAAAATTGTAGTGGGGTTTTAGTTTGAGAACTGAGATTGCCGAAACTCAAAGACTCAAAGTCCCAAAGTGAATATGGACCATCATATCTAGAGGAGACGTGGCGTAGATATGTGATCTTCGGGTAAAGACCCGAAGTAATTCTTGACCATCAGATTAGTGAAGACATGGTGTAAATCCGAGAGCTCAGGGTAAAGGCCCAAAGTAATCCTCGATCGTTAGATCAAGAGGACACGCGTCAGTGGATTACAGTCTTCGGATAAAAGCCAGTGGGGAAAAAGATTGAAGTCTGAGATTTGAAATCTTCAGAGTCTGGAGACTTGAAGGAGATCTCGACTGTTGATAGAGAGGAGGGCCATAGGGCCGTTGATCTGAGTTGAAAGGTTGAACACCATAAGTGAAGGCATGACCATTGATTAAATAGGACAGGTGTCCACAGATTGTCAGCTCCGGGAAATTGAAGTACGAAAGAAAGCAAGGTTGAGAATTCAAAACCCCGAAGTCCATAGACTTTCAAAGATCATAGCCGTTGATTGAAAGGGATAGGTGTCAGCAGATCTTTTGCTCTGGAAGATTTCTCTGTAAAGGAAACCAAGGTTTGAGATTTGATAATTCCGAAGTCTGGAATTTCGAATTAACCACAACCGTTGATCGAGGAGAGGGAGATCCAGACCATTGATTCCAATAAATAGATCTTGGTCGTCCGTTTGAAAGCACCATCAAGATCATGAGATCGATGGTCATATCGGATTGCGGGGACATGAAGTGCTCGATCTTTACGATATTGAGGGCGGGCCGCAATCGAGACCACGGTTTTAGAGAAAAGACACATGGAGGCTTAGGGTGAATTGTGGGGTGAAAAGCAGTTTGACCCCAAACCACTCTTGAGTGTGCCCATAATCAAGCATAGGAGTGAGGGCTTCGCCCAAGGTCACATCTGAGGAGGGGCTGAGAGAAAAGGCGCTAACGCCAACTCTAAGATTTGGCAGAATGCGAAAGGGAAGGTCATGGGTATCGTGAAGCCTGCGCAGGGAGCCAAGAGGACCTGTGTTTGACGAAGAGCGAGACCAACATGGTTTTCAGAGAGTTGTTTGACTCCAGAATCAAAGATCCTGACCGGGAGGTCGCACAACCCTTAAGAGAGAAGGGGGTCTACATCAAGTGGTATCCGAGCCAAAGTTTTTCTTGTAGACAGTAGGCAAAGGAGAAGAGATAAAAGAACTTGAAGTTGTACTCTGTGTGTGATAGATAGTCAGCATAATGCCACTGAGGAGACGTGTGGAACCACCTTTAGCCAATCAGGCTGTAGAAAGGGAAATGCGAGAACTTCGTGCAAGATTAGAGGCGATGGAGGAAACATGGAGACGAGAAATTGATGCTGGAGACATCAGTGACATAAAGAGTGAAGAAGTAGAAGTCGAAGAGGTTGCAGGAGAGGATGTTGTGGAAGAACGCTTGCTGAGAGCAATTGTTAGATTGGGAGCTAGAGCCAAGAAAGAGGTCCCAATGTATGAAGGCAATTTATATGCTGAAGAGCTCTTGGATTGGGTAAGATCCATCGACAAAGATTTAGACTATGAAGAGGTCGATGAAGAGAAAAGGGTGAAACATGCTGTCACTAGGCTAAAAGGACATGCAACACTGTGGTGGGATGAACTGCAAGCTGAGAGGAGAAGCAAAGGAAAACATAAGATAAAGAATTGGAACATAATGGTAGCCAAGCTGAAGGCTAAGTTCATGCCCAAATATTATTAGATCAATTTGTTCAGGAAGTTGCAGAACCTGAGATAGAAGGGTATGACAGTGAAGGAGTACACAGAGAAGTTCTACAGGCTGAACATCAAAACTGGACAAAGGGAGAAGGATGAAGAAAAAATTGTCAGATATATAAATGGCCTGAGGTATGAAATCCAAGATGAACTCAACATGATGTCAGTAAGGACAGTGGAGGATTCTTATCAGTTTTCACTGAAGGCAGAGGAGAAGTTGGCCAGAAAAAAAAGCCAGCGAGGAAGAGGTAAAAGCCCAGCTCCAAACAAAAGCAAGGGAGTTACCCATGACAGAGCACATAAGTCTAAGGACGAGACTGAGAAACCATGTAGTCACTCATAAAGAGGAGGAAGCTCCCAAGGAAGACAGGGTGGCGGAAGAAGTTCTTCTAGAGGAAGAGGAAGAAGCAGAGGAGGAGAAGTAAGATGCTATGCTTGTGGAAAGACAGGGCAAATGTCTTGGGAGTGTCCATAGAAAAATAAAGAAGGAGGAGGTGAATCTCACATCTCAGAAGCACAGAGAAGAGATGTTGAAGCAGAAGGAGCAGAAGATCGAACATCCCTGATGTTGAGAAAGGTTCTCTTAAAACTAGAGGCAAACATTGAAAATACACTGCAGAGGAATAGTCTCTTTAGGACATCTTACAAGACTAAAGACAGAGTATGCAAGGTGATAATTGATAGTGGGATCATTGATAACTTAGTATCCAAAGAGATGGTGGGGAAATTGGAGCTGGAGACAACTACACATTTGAGGCCTACAAAGTATCATGGTTGCAGAAATGACACCAGGTAATAGTTACTAAACAATGCTTGGTTAAATTTAAAATAGGAGGATATAGAGATGAAATTCTATGTGATGTAATTCCCATGGATGTATGCTGTATTTTGTTGGGAAGACCATTGCAGTTTGACAGGAATGACATTCATGATGGGAGGAAGAATACATACACCTTGGAGAAGAATAGTAGAGCACACATGTTGTTGCCAATAGAGGAGAAGAAAGTGAAAGAGGAAGCCAACACAAGCATACTTCTCATGAGTGGGAAGGTACTCCTGAAAGAATTCAAGAAAGAAAAGGAGATGCGGTTCGCTGTGGTGAGGAAACCTAGAGTTATCCTTACAAGTACTTCAATGGATGATTTGTCTGAAGAAGTTTAGGAATTGTTGGATAATTTTGTTGACATAGTAGTGGATGAGCTTCCTAACTCGTTTCCACCCATCAGAAGTATCATCCACCATATTGACTTGATACTAGGAGCAAGTCTTCCAAACAAAGCAGCAT
Organism: Picea engelmannii; assembly: GCA_009831015.1. Lineage (NCBI taxonomy): Eukaryota > Viridiplantae > Streptophyta > Pinopsida > Pinales > Pinaceae > Picea > Picea engelmannii. The sequence goes on from WSFP011419546.1 coordinate 16,861, forward strand.
ACAGATTGACACCTCGAGAGAATGAGGAAGTGAAGAACCAAGTCCAAGAATTGTTAGACAAGGGTTTGGTCAGAGAGAGATTGAGTCCATGCACAGTAGCAACTGTGTTGAGTCTAAAGAAGGATGGAGTATGGAGAATGTGTACAAAATTAAAAGCCATTAACAAGATCACCATCAAGTATAGATTTCCTTTACCAAGAATGGATGATTTAATGGACTGTTTAAGTGGAGAAAATTTCTTTTCTAAAATAGATTTGAAAAGTGGGTATCACCAAATTAGAATGAGAGAAGGTGATGAGTGGAAAACAACCTTTAAGTCAAATGAAGGTTTGTATGAGTGGCTTGTTATGCCATTTGGCTTAACAAATGCCCCAAGTAATTTTATAAGGTTGATGAATGAAATATTGAAAGATTTCATAGGCAAGTTTGTGGTTGTATATCTGGATGATATATTGATCTTTAGCAGGACTAAAGAGGAGCATTTGAGGCACCTGACACTAGTGATGAGGAGACTACAATAGGAGAATCTGTTGATAAATATGAAGAAGTCCTATTTTTTGAAGACATAACTCATTTACTTGGGTTTTGTGATCTCTTCAAATGAACTGAAGATGGATCCAGAGAAGGTGAAAGCAATCAAAGAATGGCCGTCACCAAGGAGTATGTTTGAGGTAAGGAGCTTCCATGGATTAGCAAGATTCTATAGGAAGTTCATCAGAGAGTTCAGTGGAATTTGTGCACCAATGATGGATACAATGAAGAAGAAGCACAAGTATTTTAAATGGACAAAGGAGGCTGAGAGGAGCTTCAATACACTGAAGGAGAAAATAATAGAATAACCAATTTTGGTCTTGCCAAATTTTGAAAAGACATTTAAGGTGAGATGTGATGCAAGTGGAGTTGCAATTGGAGCAGTTTTGAGTCAGGATGATAGACCTATTGCCTATTTCAGTGAGAAACTGAATGAGATCAAGAGAAAATACTCCACATATGATAAGGATTTTTATGCCATAATTCAAGCCTTAAAGAAATGGAGACATTACCTTGTCCCACAAGAATTTGTCTTGTATAGCGATAACCAAGCTTTACAATTCATAACCAGACAGGAAAAATTGAACGAGAGGCATGAAAGATGGGTTGAGTTTATGCAGAATTTTACTTTTGTCATAAAACATATTGTTGGGAATGCTAACAAAGTTACTGATGCATTAAGCATGAGATGTTTGATTCTGCAGGAATTTCAGGTGAAGACCTTGGGGTTTGAACACCTTAAGGACATGCATTGTGATGATACAGATTTCAAGGAAGCATACGAAGCATGTCCAAATCCTGTGCTGGGAGACAAAAGCCAGTGGACATAGTATATGATTCAAGAGGGATTGCTGTTCAAAGGTAATCAATTGTGCATAACAAAATGCTCAATGAGGGATAACCTTTTGAAGGAAAAGCATAGTGGAGGATTGGCTGGACATTTCGGCCATGATAAAACATTTGCACAGTTGATAATTTCATACTATTGGCCAGGTATGAGAACAAAAGTGATAACGTTTGTGAATAGATGTAGAATCTACCAACATGCAAAAGGAAAAAGACAGAAAACTAGATTGTATCAACCATTGCCAATACCAGAGAGGCCTTGAGATGCAATAAGCATGGATTTTGTGTTGGGACTGCCAAGAATGCAAAGAGGATTTGATTCCATATTTGTGGTAGTGGATAAATTTTCAAAGATGACACACTTTATTCCATGCCAGAATACTAGTGATGTAACACATGTTGCAAATATGTTTTTGAAGGAAGTTGTGAGACTTCACGACCTACCTAGAAGCATTGTCTCGGACAGAGACAAAAAATTTGTTGGTCACTTTTGGAGAAGACTGTGGAAGAAGTTGGGGATAGATTTGTCCTTCAACTCAGCTTATCACCCTCAGACAGATGGGAAGATTGAGGTGGTAAATAGAAGTTTGGGAAACTTATTGAGTATTCTGGTCACTGAGAACCATAATCAGTGGGATCAGATTCTACCACAAGTAGAATTTGCATACAATGACTCACTAAACATGAGCACTGGAAAGAGACCATTCCAAATATTGTATGGAATGCAACCCAGGGGAGTATCTGAGTTGGGAGACTTGGAACATAGTGAGATCAGGAGCGTTGGAGCAAATTATTTTGTTGCAGAAATGCAGAAGCTCCATTGCTAGATCAGAGGCCAGTTGCAGAGTTCTAACCAAGAGTACAAGCATAGAGTTGATCAACATCACAGGAAAATTCAATTTGAAGTAGGAGATCAGGTTCTAGCACATCACACGAAAGAAAGGTTCCCTAGGAGAACATATAAAAATTTAAAGATGAAGAAGATAGGACCATGTAAGATCTTGAGGAAGTTTGATGCAAACGCCTATGAGATTGAGCTGCCAGATGATGTGGGTATATCGCCCATATTCAATGTTTCAGACCTGTATCCTTATAAGAAAGATGACACAGAGGGATCAAAAGATCAAGAAAAGATTCAGTGGGAAAACAAAATGCCTATAGCCGAAAAACCACAAATGGAGAAGATCGTTGATCAGAGGATTGACAAAAAGACCAGGAGGAGGACCTATTTTGAATATCGGGTCAAGTGGAAGGGACACCCAGTAGAAGATGCCAGTTGGGAAAATGAAGGTGACATCTAGAAGCATGGAAAGTTAGTGCAAGAGCTCATGGACTGGAGTCCATGAATTTTTGTCAAGGGGAGTATGATGCAGAAGCATCGTTAGCAAGCATGCGGAGCAGGACCACTTAGTGCATGGGAATATTTTTAGAATCTCAACGCTGGCAGTCTCGGCGAAAATTTTGAAGCACGTCTAAACTCAACGCCGAGAAATATTTTGAAGAACGCTTGAACGATCATGAGTGAAGTGGGAGTTTCCACTCCTTCTATGGAATATGACTGAACTAAGATAACCGTTAGGTTAGGTTTTGCAATAGACAAGTAGTCGCGGGGAACCCTAAGAACCCTCTGAGATAAATAAAGGTTTTGTACACCCAAATGAGGCTAGTTGCAAGTTAGTAGGAGATTTCTGAGTTTGTAGTTGTTGTTTGATTAAAGATGTAACCATTTTTATTTTGAATGACTACAACAGAGGAAAATTGATCCAATGTGTGTGGATGTTGTTATTTCTTGCAAATTTCCTGTTGTTGTTGTTGTTTTTTTTTTTTTCTTCTGCAAATGAATGTATGAAATTGTGATATGTTAGTATATTTTTCAATTGTTTCTCTTAGGAGAGTTTCGAGTGCAAGGAGTGCACATAGTCCGCAAGGAGTGCATGACAGAGTTGAGTTAACCTCTCAAAATATCATGAGGGATACCATTGGATTTACACTACAGAAGTGCAAGGAGTGCACATTAAGAACTATGTGTTGAGTTCAGAGAGAGGGAGAGACAGATTTGTTGAACACTCTATAAGGAGAAGCTCTGCAAGGTGTCCATTGAGCGAAAGGAGAACACCAGGGGGGGTGAGAGGAATTTATCTTCGAGAAACACTTCGAATCTGAGTGATCAAAATCCCTGAAATGCAAGGAGTGCGCTAGAAGTCGTAGTATTCACAAGACCAAGCTCAGGAGGGATAACACTTTTCAAAAGTGTAGTCGAGTTCCGAGAGTCGGATCCACAGGAGGCACAAAGGTTGAGTCCTTTGAAGACTTAGAAAACTTTCTAAGTTAGAAGAGATCAGAAGCTTAGGAGGAGGAGCGACAATGGCCATTGAATCACAACGCAAGAGATCAACAACCGTCTGATTAGAACAAGATGCACGAGCTTTAACACTTCGCACACACATGAGGGAGAACTCATCAAGGTTTGAGACTTAATATTTCTAAAGCCCAAAGAGATGGAAAGTCAAAGTGAAATCTCAGTCGTTCGATCATCTGAAGCAGACCTGAGCCATCAGATCGTCCGAAGTGAACCTCAGGCGTCAGATCGATCAAGTGGATATGAGTCGTCAGATATCAGATCGATCATGAAGCAAGTTTGAAACTTGATATTCTTGAAGCGCGAAGAGCCAGAGAGCTGAAGCGAATATGGACCATTAGATCCAGAGGGGACATGTCAGTGGGTTGTGAGATCTAGAGGAAGGAAAAGGTGAAACATTGAAACGCCTGAAGCCCAAAGAGACGAAAAGTCGAGAGCCGTCGATCTGTAAGTGGACACTTGTCAGCAGATTGCGAGCTATGGGAAAATTGTAGTGGGGTTTTAGTTTGAGAAATGAGATTGTCGAAACTCGAAGACCTGAAGTCCTGAAGTGAATTTGGACCGTCAGATCTAGAGGAGACATGGCGTATATCTCTGAGATCCAGGTAAATACAAATGGTATTTCTTGACCATAAGATCAGTGAAGATGTGGCCTAAATCTGAGAGCTCCGAGTAAAGACCATAAGTAAATCTCGATCGTCAGATCTAGAGAAGACACGTCAGTGGATTACAGTCTCCGGATAAAAACTAGTGGGGAGAAAGAGTGAAGTCTGATATTTGAAATCTCCGGAGTCCAGAGACCCGAAGGAGATATCGAATATTGATCGAGAGGAGGGCCACAGGTCCATTGATCTGAGTTGAAAGGTAAAACACCCTAAGTGATAATAGGACCATTGATTTAACAGGACGGGTGTCTACAGATTGTCAACTCTGGGAAATTGAAGTACGAAAGAAAGCAGGGTTGAGATTTCAAAACCCTCAAGTCCAGAGACCTGCAGAGATCACAACCATTGATTGAAAGGGACAGGTGTCAGCAGATCTTCTACTCTAGAATATTTCTCTACAAAGGAAACTGAGGTTTCAGATTCGAGAATTTCGAAGTCTGGAATTCCGAATCGACCACAACTGTCGATCAGGGAGAGGGAGATCCAGACCGTTGATTCCAAGAAATAGATCTCTATCATTCATTTGAGAGTGCCATCAAGATCATGAGATCGATGGTCATCTTGCTTTGCGGGGATAGGAAGTGATCGATCTTTACAATATTTAGGGCGGGCCACAATATAGACCACAATTTTAGAGAAAAGACATGTGGAGGCTCATAGTGAATTGCGGGGCGAAAAGAAGTTTGACCCCAAACCACTCTTAAGTGCACCCACAATTGCACATAGGCGTTATTTCTTCGCCCAAGGTCACATTTGAGGAGGGGCCAAGAGAAAAGGCACTAATGCCAACTTTGAGATTTGGCAGAACGCGAAAGGGAAGGTCGCGGGTATCATGAAGCCTGCGCAGGGAGCAGAGAGGACCTGTGTTTAACATAGAGCGAGACCAACAAGGTTTTCAGAGAGTTGTTCGACTCCAGAATCAAAGATCCTGACCAGGAGGGCATGAAACCCTTAGGAGAGAAGGGGGTCTGCATCAAGTGGTATCATAGCTGAAGTTTTTCTTGCAGACAACATGTAAAGGAGAAGAGATAAAAGAACTTGAATTTGTACTCTTTGTGTGATAGACAGTCAACACAATGCCATCGAGGAGACGAGTGGAACCACCTTTAGCCAATCAGGCTGTAGAAAGGGAAATGCAAGAACTTCGTGCAAGATTATAGGCTATGGAGGGAGCGCAGAGATGAGCACCTGATGTTGGAGAGATCAACGACATAGAGAGTGAAGAAATTTAAGTCGAAGAGGTTGCAGGAGAGGATGTTAGCGAAGAACGCTTTCTGAGAGAAGTTGTTATATTGGGAGTCAGAGCCAAGATAGAGGTCCCAATGTATGAAGGCAATTTAGATGCTGAAGAGCTGTTGGATTGGGTAAAATCCATGGACAAACATTTCGACTATGAAGAGGTCGATGAAGAGAAAAGGGTGAAACATGTTGTCACCAGGCTAAAAGGACATGCAAAACTGTGGTGGGATGAACTGCAGGCTGAGAGGAGAAACAAAGGCAAACAAAAGATAAATAATTGGGACAGAATGGTAGCCAAGCTGAAGGCTAAGTTCATGCCCAAATATTATCAGATCTATCTGTTCAGGAAGTTGCAGAACCTGAGACAGAAGGGTATGATAGTTAAAGAGTACATAGAGGAGTTCTACAAGCTGAAAATTAGAACTGGACAAAGGGAGAAGGATGAAGAAAACGTTTCCATATATATAAATGGCATGAGGAATGAAATCCAGGATGAACTTTGCATGATGTCAGTAAGGACGGTGGAGGATGCTTATCATTTTTCACTGAAGGCAGAGGAGAATTTGGCCAAAAAACAAATCCAATGAGGAAGAGGTAAAAGCCCAACCCCAAACAAAATCAAGGGAGTTACCCATGACAGAGCACATAAGTCTAAGGATGAGACTTAGAAACCATGTAGTCACTCG
>ML863076.1:5523-15536 GCA_009831015.1 Picea engelmannii
AGGCCTCTTATGTTCCAGGTTATGACCTTCAGTAGCGCTCTAAGCTCCTGCAGGGCTACACTATTTGATTTTTTGCCCTTTTTCCTCCACGTCTGCTTGGGTGATAGTTGTGGTTGTCCCTCGCCAGCTTTAACTCCTAGGTGTCTAGTCTCCCCGTATGTATGCTTTTGGCCTCGAACTGTGGCTTCCTCCCTTTGGAGGAACAGGTACTAGATGCGATCAAGTTTCTCTGTTGGTACATTTTCTACTCCCTATTTTTTCCATTGTTCCAATATGTTTGTGAGATCTATCCCTTCCCTTTCCACAAGGTCTCTGAGTTCCGGATCTTCTGTGCCTACTCTTGGGTTCATTTCTGCATCTCCATCAGCTTCTTGCATGGGGATGTTTTCGTCTCTGATTCCTCCCTCCATTGGGGTTGTGCAACTTCCTTGTCCCTTACGAGTACTTGGCCAGTCGGTGAGCTCATTTGTCTTTTGTTCTCTGACTTCCTGAGCTGTTGTCGTGTCTTGATCATCTTTTTCTTCTTTATTGGATCCATCCTATCCTTCCGTTTTGTTCTGGACCTCCAGGTTAATCCCTGTTGAGGCTTTGATTTGCTTCTTGTTGGCTCTACCTCTAGGGTTTGGTTTTACAAAACCTTCCTCATCCTACTGGGGTTTGGGGTTTTTCGTTTCTTTCTTTTTATTAAGAGGGAATTCCTTGATCAGGTGACCATGTTCATGACATCTTCTACATCTGAAAGGGATCTGTTCGTAATCAATGTTTTGGATCCATTCCTCATCTCTGAATTCAAGGATGATGGCTTCTGGAAGTGCTCCTGACACATCCATCTCTATACATATTCTTACGTAAGAATTATATCTCCCTCTCAGGGTGGCTTCTGTTGTCTTTATATATTTCCCCAGTTTGTTCCAAATCGCTTCGAAAGTTGAGGGAAACTAGTAGTCTAAAGGTAGGGAATAGAGTCTCAGCCAGACCGGTACCTTTTTAAAGGTTTCTTTTTCGGGGGAGAAATTTTCCTTCCATGGATGCATGTACAGTCCTGCTGATGCATGGAAGTATGGCCCTCCTTCAAAGATTCTATCCCTATCTTCCAGGTTTATGAAGACTTCTATTAGAAGCCTTTCGAGCCCAAATGGAGCTCCACTTCCCCATTTGGCTTCCAGTGGTATTTAATCCAGTTGCACAGCTTTCTTTCTATGGGCCACAAACCCATAAACTTGCAGATTAGTGCATGCACCTTCATCTGATCTCTGTAGAGTTGTGTCTGTAGATCCACCAGTACCACCTTTGGTATCATTGTTGTTTTGGGTTTGCATGGGTTGCGCCCTTCTGTCGGGTTGGTCTTCGTTGTGTCTAGTGTTTCGCTCTGGGTTTCCTTGGCTTCTTCTTCTGTGTTCTCATTTTTTCCCTGGTTCCTTTCCCGACCTTTTCCTATGTCAGAACCTGAGGTGTCTGTCATTGGTGCCTTGAAAAATACGCCCCTTGGCCCTTTCCCTCTGTCTACCACTACCTACTTGTATGAGGGGGTACCCTTACCCCCCCCTTTGGTGCTCATGTCGTACTCTATACAAAATGGTGTCTTCCATGATTCCCCAATAGTTTAGCCAAGACTAGGCATCTTTATGCCACCCTCGCTTGAGTCGATGGTGGTTATGACTCGATTTTGAATCAATTTTAGGAAGCCTCTTGTCTTCCATGTTGTTTAACTTGTTCTTATACATTAAGTGTCTAGTCATAGCCATGCTCTCAATGGGGGAGAGGCTTGTTTCTAAGAGGAGAATGGGATAGAGCGTATTTCCTTTAATTTTGAGACTATAGGTTATAAAATTCTTTTGTATTTGCTCTATCTTTCTCCAGGATTCACGAGAGATACTACAGCCCCAGACTTCACATCCATAAAGAATAATAGGTGTAACAAGAGTCTCAAAGAGGAGTTTCTTCTTATCCCAACTCCAAAGATCAGTTGATTTACAATTGTTTTCAAGCCCATAATAGGATTTCCATCCCCCAATAATCCTTTTCTCAGTGCTATAATTCCAATTGAGCTTGTGGTGAATACCAATTCCAAGATATTTGTATGAAGTCACTTCCTCCAAGTTGTTGTTGTCATATACGAAGGTATCATAAGGGTCTTATTGGATTTAATAATCATGACCTTAGTCTTATCAGTATTAACAGTCATACCCATATTGGAGCAAAAATCCTTGAGGATTCTTAGTTGGTTTTCAAGATCATGGAGACTCCTTGCCACAAGAATGATATCATCGGCATAAAGAAGAAGATTGATGACTATACCAGTGAGTGTAGGGCCGACACAACCTTCTTTTTCCAAGCAATCTTCTAACTTGTCAATGTATATGCCAAAAAAGGTAGGGGACAAGGGACAACCTTGTTTGACTCTGATATTGCAGTTGATCTCTTTTGACCAGCCCTCAGTGTTTTTAAACTTAGCAATAACGTTCTCATACATCCTTATTGCAGCAGCCCTCAACTCGAGAGGCACTTTTATCTCTTCCAACCTATTCCAAAGTTTTTTCCTAGGAACCATGTCAAAAGCTTTTCTAAAGTCAAGAAAACAACAAAAAATATTGGTTTTAGTATTTTGGAACTCCTTTGCAATGATCCTAAAGGTAACAAGATGGTCCGTAGTTGAATGATATCTCTTAACCCGACCTGGCTTTTAGCTCTTTTACCGTGACTTTCTAGCCAAAGGCTAATTTTCTTTTCCAAAATAATTCCATAAAGCTTGCCTAAAGTCGGCCTAATCATAATGGTCCTATAATTAGAGGGAATGTTTCTATCCTCATTTTTAAAAATAGGAACAATGAGGCTTTGCGTCCAGGGTTTAGGGAAGCCTCGCTTGACTGCTAAATTGATGAGCTTGTGTATGTAAGGGATAAAGATTGGCCCTCTGATTTTAAAAATTTCGGCTTGGTAGCCTTCAATGTCCTTAGCTTTCCCATTTGCAAGCCGCTTAACCCCGAACTCTATGCCATCTAAAGAAAAAACTTCTTCCTTTGTAGAGACAATAGGAATAGTGTCCATGGCATTAGGGAAATCATAAAGACTTTTAAGATAGGAATTTGAATCCCTTAAAGAAATCCTATTTTTAAGGGAATCATATTTTTAATAAGGATAGATATTTAAGCTAAGCAAAATTCCATCCCTTTTTATTTAACAATTTAAATTATCTTAAATAAATGAAACCTTGGAACAAAATTTCCATCAAATAAATGAAATTTTAACTTCCACCAAAATTACACACCAAATTTACTCACGATATAATTATCTTAAATAAGTGAAACCCTTGGAACAAAGTTTACAACAAATAAATGAAACTTTGACTTCAACCAAAATTACTACACCAAATTTAAAGATACTTTTCACCGAATAAACTTTGACTTCCACCAAAATTACTACACCAAATTTAAAGAGACTTTTCACCAAATAAAAGAGGAAATATAAATACTTCTTAACCCACGGCATTGTGAAAGCTAACTAACTAACTTCGTAAGATGAATTTAAAAATAGTCAGTCAAAAAAAACTTTATTCAATGGTCAATAGCATCATAATAAAAAAGACTTTATGGTCAATGGCATCATAACAATACAAAATCTTTCGTTTATATAAATTTGAGTTTGACAATTTTATGTTCAAAATGTAACTCCACACTTATGGAACCATGACACTCTATTGCTATGCTACTCCACCAAGGTTTGCAACGTTTTCTTATTTTTTTTTTGTCGTTATCCAATATATATCGCTTGGCCTCCGCTCATAAATTTGTTCAAATGTTTAAAAAGTTATTACATGGTTTTAAATTTATTTTGTTGTGATATTTCCAAAAAAAGATATTTGGGATTTTTATTTTATTTTATTTTAAACATAAGTTTTAAATCATTTTAATGGAAACAGGTTTAATGTTTATTATTTATATATTTTTTATTTTGAATATTAAAAGTGTTTTTCTAATAATTGGTTTTGATTAAGAACCTCTTTCTTTTTAACTTTTCCATTGTTTTCCTTTAGTGTTTTTTTTTTTTCTAAGTCATTTATCTTTCGTTTAGATATTCATTGGAATGTACGCTCAATTTCCACTTGTCATTTTCATGTATTGTATTCTTGGTAATGTTTTGAAAACATTAATATATAAATTAAATTAAAATATGATGAATTACTAGTGCAATGCAAAGCACAATTTTGATTTTTCAAAATCTCAATCTATATACACGAGTATAATGTTCTATAACAAACTTATTTTGACCAAATATGTGACGTGATGTACAATTGAATGCTTAGTAAATAGTAAATTTTAAAGAATAGGAAATTTTATAGTGAAAACAAACAAATTGAAAAAGAAATACATATAGATTATATATTAAATTATGTAAAACTGTATTTTATAGGGTAGTTTAAACGTTTTATATTTTGGCTTTTTTTTCGATGATTTTTTTTGTTTGATTTTTCTCAAAAATCAATGAGGAATGGTTGGATCTGCATATTTGAGTGGCTAAGTTTGTATAATTGAAGAGCCTCGTAGATTTTTCAGCTCGTCGAATCTATTTATGCATTCAGAAATGCAATTTAAATAACAAAAAATAGTGATTTTGTCTAGATTTAAATCGTCGGATTCCAGCTAAAAATACCAAAAGGTAGAACGTTTAGCCAACGTCACATTTATTATTCACAATAAACATGTATATATATGAAGAAATAGCTTATCATGAAATATCAAATCTATAAATAAAATCAAATCAAATTGTCTGTTGGTTAGACATTCAATTGTATAATTTCAACACTACCTCTATGACTAACATTCAACCAAGCCTTATGGGTTAGCTTGAATGGTTGAGTGGTGTGATTTACAAGCAAGAGGTCTCAAGGACAAGTCCCCAAGTTGATTGCATTTGTGAACTTTGTGGGTCTCACTCCATATCCCCACCAGGTTGGGTTGCCAAAACTATAAACAATTAGTTTATCTAGGTACCATCCTTACAACGAGGGAAAGTACTTCAAGGTTTTCCTACGAATTGTATTTTGAGGAAAAAAATAACTAAGAATTAACCAGTCATAGCTCACTTGCAATAAACCTCCCTTACAACAAAAGGAAACCACCCATGCATCTAACCATCAATGGAGTCTCCAATATGACCAACATGACCAACTATGCTAACATCGCATGCACCTCCTCCTCCAATTAGTGTTGAAAAATTGTAACTTCGAAGAATATTCTACCTGAGAGAGAGTTGAATAATATTATTATATTATATTTAATTAGGCTCTATTGTGCCTTAGTAAAAGTCAGCCCTATTGTGCCTTGACAGTTAATTGTAAATTAAGAGGGTAAAGTGACAAGTCGACCCAGACCTTGTTATAGGTTGGCCAAACCACTATTTATAAGAGAGGTCAGTGCCTCATTTGGACACATACACACCTAGCTATGCGGTGCGCAAGTCTTGGAGGAGAAGCTCTTGCAATTGGGAGTGACGTCAATGAGGGTTTTTCATCTATCTCTTGGTATTTCTTGGTCAAGTGGTGCGCTATTCTTCATAGTGAAGGAGTAGAGGACGATCTTATGTTTGGTCTTTGGTCTATCTATATTGAGGAAGTTTTTGTTGGGTTTTCTCCCCCATTAGGGTTTCCCATGATAATCTGTGTGTCTCTATTGTTTCTATGATTGCTTCTCTTTCAATGATCTTATTTATGCAACTAATGTGCTAAATGATTATAGTAATAAAGAAGAACCATAACTGCTAGTTGTATAAGTAAAACTTCAACATGGAATCAGAGCAGGCATGAAAGAGACCAACTCATAGTTTATAAAGAAGTGGCTAGCCTTAGCGCACCCTCTCCAAAATTTAGTTTTCAGTGTTGCAGCTGCTGCAGAATTAAGGTTTCTACATAAACCCGAAGGGTCAATTTTTACCTTTGTTGGAGGACGTTGGAGAAACTATGATCACCTAGGAACTCGCCCATGCAAGGCACATCACTTCCCTGGATCAGAATTCTAAAACTTAAAGTTTGAGAAAATATGATTTCCTCATAAAACCCTAAGTTGCAGTTGCAGTACCAGTTGCAGTTGCAGTATCAGTTGCAGCCTGCAGTTACATTACCAGTTGCAGTATTAGTTGTAGTTGCAGTGCCAGTTCCTTCGTGTCAGTTCCTTCATGCTAGTTGCAGTGCCAACACCAGTTGTAGTACCAATTCCAGTGAAATATTTTGTGAAGTGTTGGGACTGATTTTTATTGTCCTAGTGCGCCTTACCCTAGCAAATCTCCAACTAAATTTAAGTTATAATTTGAAGCACCTTTGAAGTTTTAAAGGTTCGGTATTGCTTTCCACTGCTGTCGGATGGTGCCACTTCCTGTCGATATTGTCAGAGGTATGTACTTACATATGTTTAAATTGTATCATTATTTTAAAGGGTATTTGAAGGAGAAAGGATCTTTTGTCTAAACAACAATCGTAGATCCAGCACATTCAGAGGAACTATGCACCCCAGGTTTGATTACTTTGATATGCCTCTACTTGTTATGGCATTATTGTAATCTTATGAATATCCAGGTTGCATTTTGATATGTTGAAGTTATCATACTAACCATTGGTCAAAATTAAAGTCAAAGTATTAAATTGATTAAAGTTGAGATTATAGAGTTTATTCCCTAACTTAGATTTTTGCCAAGATAGCATGTTGTCTTAGTACCGAGGATAGGTTGAAAAAAGTGTTTGTCATGTTGAGTGAAGGAGACTTGGAAGAAAAGCAACACACTCATCCTTGAGGACAAGACTCCAGGTTCCAGGTTTGATTGATTAAATTGATAAGATTCAAATTTACACATATCAAGTTTGATAACTGCTAAACATTATAGTTGTGATAACAATCTTTGAAAAGTTTTATTATTGAATACTTGGTAGCATGTGAGCACTATTGAGATAAATGCTTACTGTAATCATTTACTAGATATAACTAACAACTCCTCTAGGAGAAACTTCTTGTTTTTCTTCTAGGTTACCATGGAGGAATGATTGATCACAACACTAGAAGAGTGTTTCTCTCATTCCTTATTATTGTATTTCTTACTTTTTACCCTTGTTTCAGGAAGGCCACAAGTGATAGCACTAAAGTATCTACTGTGATGATTGTTCTTACTATTGTTTTGTTATTATTATAAAGAGTATTATTCTTGTATGTTGTTTCTCCCTTGTTGTTCTTGTTATGGACAGGTCACGGGTGATAACCCTAAGGAATTTATAGTGATGGTTGCAGGAGACAACATATTAGATGAGACATGGAGCAGACTATCCAAGTTGTATACATGACCGTATACATCCATGTACCAAAGAAGATGAAGAAGAAGCTACTTTTGAGATACAGAGTATCTCATATGGAGATTGATTGTAAGGAGCAGAAGGCTCCAAAGATGACCAAACATTAGAATAGAACTCACAGTAGAATTGGTCAATGGATAATGAAGCCACCTTGATAGGAAGCATAATTCGTTTGAATTATGACTCATCTTTTCATATTAAGACTTGGTATTCAACACCAAGTATATCCTGCAAAGACTATGAAGTTTTTGTAGACTCAGAAGAAATCAAGACTCAAAGTAAGCCTGATTTGTGTCCAAAGGATTATCACAGCAAGAGGGAGAAGATGATCCAGGTGGATATCGGTGGCCACCCACCTTTTTCAACTGGCTCAAGACAGTTTTCCGGCAATTTTGGCAATTTATTATTTTTAGCAGTTTTAACTTCCAGGGCTATTTTGAGGGCCTAAATGAAGGTTTTTAGAGATCGAAATTCTCAATGATATCCAAAGGCATGATTAATCCCCCAAAATGAATCTCCTTGACGATACCTTTCCAACGGGCTATCATACGCCTAAAACGGAGATCGTATGAAAAAGTTACGACCCCGGGAAGTTGATGTACTAACTTACCCAAACGGGGCCCACGTGACTTTTGGTGCTTCATCTCCTAGGGTTAGGTTTTTGGATGTCTATGGTTTTTGGCATTCCTATTTATTGTAAAAAGGCCTTCAGAGCCTCATGTTAATCATCTTCTTGCGAATGCGAGTAGTCGTCACATCTCTTCTCAGAGATAAGCTACCACCATTCTAGCGAGTCTTTCACTCTGTATTTTTACAGTCTCTATACATTTATTTCATTAATAGAAATCGTGTATTACTATATATCTGTGTTTATGGTTGCATCTCTGATACATTTTTGTTATATTATTGGATATCTATGATATCTCTGTGCATTTTTTTATTATATATCCGCTCTCATTTTGTGCCGAAAATAATCTGGATCAGAAGACTATGACGAGACAGTTGCTCCAGTAATCAGAAGAAGTATATATAGAACAAACATGATTCATTAAAAGAAGTCGATACAGTATGAGATTCAGAGGGACCAATCTATGTATTTGAGATTAATTTGCCTCCATGAAAGAAGAAAAGCTACCTTTAGTATCAACCACTCTCAATTTTAGATGAAGTTGTTGCCATGATAGAATAGAGGAGCTACTCTAAGATTTCAGTAGCTACAGTGAGAATAGAGCAGTCATTATCAACTTCAGTAATAGAAGCTGCAGGTGTAGAGTCCTGGTTCCAGAAGGAACAGTTGTAGAAAAAGTATAGGACATACTCTTAGGAAGTGAGACAAACAATGTTTTGCAGAAAGCACATAGAACCAACACATGATTATGCAGATTGAGTTGCAGCTGAGCAAGTGTACCAGGTTGGTACAATTTGATGTGAAAATTTGGTTTCGAAGTACAGGACAAGAAGACTCATGTCTGCAAGTTGAATCAAGCTCCAAGAGCTTAGTATGGAAAGATTGGTAGTTTTCTGATGAGCTTGGGCTTTACCAAGAGTAAAGTTGATTCTAATATTTTGTAACACACCCACTCTCGTAATTTAAAATTTTTGGGGTTAATCTCCCACAAATGAGAAATCTCCACCAACCCGTATTAGCAAAATACCACTCCCTGACTCTATACCAGGATTCAGGGTTCCTCCTATCGAGGTTTTGACGCCCACGATATCCTGACAACTACAAACACCGATCTCCGATAGTGTTCCTAGCGTACTGGCTTTCCAGGCTAAGTCCTGGTCAATACGACCACAACATTCACAGGACCCCAATCTTAATTCCTGTCGGGGCTTGACACCTCTCAATGTCATGGCGCACAAGTCCCCTGGACCCTCGACACGTCTTTTCGCTAACTAGCCCCCTAGGTTATACCATGGTTCATGTGACCACTGACCATATGACTATGGCCATATAACCTTCCATCGGGGTTTCGGCCTTTGCGAGGACACGAAACACATATACCCGGGTCTCGCGATATCCCGATCCCCGATTCTCTCCTGCTGCTCGACACGTGTCCCTTAAATTAA
This sequence comes from Picea engelmannii, assembly GCA_009831015.1. NCBI lineage: Eukaryota > Viridiplantae > Streptophyta > Pinopsida > Pinales > Pinaceae > Picea > Picea engelmannii. The sequence goes on from ML863076.1 coordinate 14,930, forward strand.
CGGCTTATGATGGTATCGGGATTTCGCATATCGCGGTTTCGTGATGCAGGTGTTTCATGCCCTTGAAATCCCCGATACGTCGATTCCCGATTTACCGATCTCCGACCTTCTAGGATCCTTTGCCACGTGTCTCTGCTATTTGAACAGCTCGGATCTTATCGGGAAATCGCGGATCGCGATTTCATATCGCACAATTTCCTTACCATCGAAAACTCCGAAGAGTAAAACACCGACGACGCCCGATCCTTTGCCACCTGTCCTAGCAGACGAACGGCCCGGATCCTTTCGGGAAATCGCATATCGCGGTTTCGTTATGTATGAGTCTTTTGTTCTGGAAGCCCCGATTTCCCGATCCCCGACTTTACGGGATCTCCTGACACGCATCCTACACAACGGACAGTCCCGATCTATTCGGGAAATCGCGTATCGCGATTTCGATGCGTAGAGGTTCTATACTCCCAAAGTCTCCGATAGTAAAAATCCCGACGCTTCCCAACGCTGACACGTGTCCTGCCGAGATCAACGGCTAGGATCCCTTCTCGGGATTTCGAGGACTATGAGGTCTCGTTTCACAGACTCAACAAAACCCCGATGACCCTGTTGTCCC
>ML863077.1:0-15322 GCA_009831015.1 Picea engelmannii
TGATTATGTTTACTAAGATGGTTTTGTTGACTATTAACTATGTTCACTTCTAAGTATGTTGATTCACTATGTTGAAGGCTAATGGTGCTAACTCTATTTGAAGTAGTTGAGTTGCATCGAAGGTGTTGACTTATGAATATGTTGACTACTCATCTTGTTGCACCTTGCTCCATTTCTAGCTCGAGTAACGAGATGTTGTAGCTCAATATATTGCACAATAGGTAGTCCGAGACTAGTGTGTCTCTTATATGCATAGGTCATGGTTAGGTGCATAGGATAAGGGTGTTGTTTCTATATGTGGAGTGTTGATTATGTATGTTGCTTATATATGTGTGTGGGTTAGGTGCATGAGTACAATTATGTGAGTTAGGTGCATGAATTAGATGTTTGTGTAGGTGCATTGGTTAGGTTAGGTGTGTCACTTATGTTTATAGTTGTGTGGATAAGTATAATGCTTATGTATGTAGATGTGTAGGTAAGTGGATAGGTTAAATGTATCCCTTATCGAATATGAGCTTATTCAATGAATCCTTATATACCTAAGTTAGATGCATGGATTAGGTATAAAGATTAATCTAATGAATTAAATAGAGCTTATTCAATGAATCCTTATATACATAAGTTAGATGCATGGATTAGGTATAAAGGTTAATCTAATGAATTAAATGGAGCTCATTTAATGAATCCTTAATCCTTATATACATAAGTTAGATGCATGGATTAGGTAGAAAGGTTAATCCTTATTCAATGAATCCTTATATACATAAGTTAAATGCATGGATTAGGTATAAAGGTTAATCCTTATATACATAAGTTAGATGCATGGATTAGGTAGAAAGGTTAATCCTTATTCAATGAATCCTTATATTCATAAGTTAGATGCATGGATTAGGTATAAAGGTTAATCTAATGAATTAAATGGAGTTCATTCAATAAATCATTAATCCTTATATACCTAAGTTAAATGCATGGATTAGGTAGAAAGGTTCATCCTTATTCAATGAATCTTTATATACAAAAGTTAGATGCATGGATTAGGTATAAAGGTTAATCTAATGAATTAAATGGAGCTCCTTCAATGAATCCATAATCCTTATATACATAAGTTAGATGCATGGATTAGGTATAAAGGTTAATTAATGAATTAAATGCATATATTGGAGACATTATTATTTAAATTAGGTGAGTTGCTTACAGATAAGCATAAACATATTGCATATTATTAATAGATATATAGATTAAGTGCTTCACTTATCACTTATATTAAAAGGTCATAGGTTCAAATCCAGAGGAAGGGGGGTAAGGTATGTATATCTTCATAAGACTTTACCAGTCAAATCGCTGGGCAAAGGAGGTCCCTTGTACAAACAAGGAGGTCTCATACACCAATTTAGTGTGCTGGCTTGGCCGTGACCTTAAAAATAAATATTATTATTAAATATGTTAATCTGTTATTTACCATGTGTATCAATCATTTAACTTATTTTCTATATAATTCTTTCTAAACTAAAAAAAAGTACACATAAAATTCTGTCATTAAATGTTTTGCATTCACAATATACATTTTCAAATTAAAGTTGAATATACACAAAACAAGTGCCCCTGCTACACAGATGGGGTTCGAACCAGATCGCAACGGAACGGGCTTTAATAAAGCGGTTAGAGTTTGAATGTAGGATTTCATCTGGAGTTTGAGGTCGTTGGTTCGAACCATTGAGGATCCATTTGGACGGAAATTCCATCCATGGATGCAAACTCCAACGCCATAACTCCGTAATTTGGTAACTTGCAGAACCGCTTTTGAAGCTTGAAATGCAGACTCGTTCTTGATGAAGATTTGTTCTAACAAAAGAACTGCAGTGGAAATTCCTGGCGGAAATGCCGCGTGAAGCTTTGAAAGGCATTAAAATTGCTGCTCTTCATTAAGATGTGTAGTCACGAGAACTGCGATGGAAAATTCTGGCGGAAATGCGGTGGAGATCAATTGAAAATAGAGTGAACAGAACGGAAAATGTAGGAAGCAATGCCGAGCTCTGCATATTGAACATTACGTCTGTGTTTCTTGATTAATTCCTGTTTCAAACCTTTGGACGACTGCATCCATGGGCGGCCTCTCGCTAGCGAGCTCGCTGGTGCAAGCCAATGCAATTTCTGCCATATTTGTGGCTTCTACAACCGAGTATTTTCCGTTAAGCCTTGGATCCATGAACTCTTCGACTTTACCGCACTCCACCAGGGTTTTGATGGAGCAATGAGCCGATGAAGTCGAAGGATTGTCGCGACTGATGTCCTTCGCCACCCCCGTGAGAAGCTGTAAGAGTATTTTTCCAAAAGCGTAAATATCACTTTGCAGTGTGAGGCGTCCTACTGTGGCGTACTCTGGCGCCAAGTATCCCATGGCTGCTGAGGCTTTAAGGATTGAAAATACTATGTCGTCTGCGAACAGCCTCTGCAAGGCGCAGTCCGATAGATGAGGGCCCAAGTGCTGGTCCAGAAGGATATTTGCGGCTGAAATGTTTTGATGCACGATCGGTTCTGCAAGGCCGTGATGCAGGTATTTAATTCCTGCAAAAGTATCAAAGAAAATCAGTGACAATTTCTAAAAAACCAAGCTACAAACCTATAGATCTAAATATGTACAAAATCCATCCATCTCTGAAGCACCGGATAAGGAATTTGAAGAGATAAGGGAAGAAAATGAGAAACCTCAACCAAATATTCATAATCCTTGCATAAAACAATTTAAAAGGAATTTTTCCGAAGCAGGGAAAAAAATCTGAGCAAGATATTAAAATTCAAGAAATTCTAAATAAACCTCGACCAAATATCCATTATCCTTGAAAACAACAAGTTAAAAGGATTTTTTCAAATGCAAGGACAAAAAAGAATTCTGAGCAAAATGTCAAAATTCAAAATAGCCTTTTACTATTTTTTTCAGAAACCCAACTAATAACAATTTAACAACCCTGAGCAACATTTTCTTTATCCTCGAACACAACAATTAGTACTAAAACTAATTATTCGAAAAGGGGCATTAAATCTCCGGAAATTGCTTGAAATTGGGCCCTATAAATATAGATAACACGCTTCACACGCCAGGGTTAATGGATCTTTTTTCAATATTTGAACAAAATCAAAACGAAGAAAGAACTAAGAAACCTGAAGAACTGTGTATATGCTTTCTAAATGGTTTATATCAGCTAGAAATTGAAATCAATTCCAATCTAATTGGTCATTAACATGTGCAAAGGAAATTGGTGAATGGTAGCCTGGAAACTAAACCAGCTGCTATATCACTGTCATTACTTGGAGTGCTTTATGCTATTGTACGAATCAAACATGTTTAAACAGATTTGAACCAAATGCAGTGGCAAATATGGCGGTGATTCAAAAATTAGTTATCTTGGAAATTGGTCATAGTGAGAATCAAATGAAAAAACAAGAATTGAATTTGAAAATTTTGAACTATTATTTTAGTTGAAGTATTAAATTCTCTTGTTAAGTGCAGCAATATGAACAGAAAGACTGAGCAAATTCTGTTGTTAAGTGCAGTATGAACAGAAAGACTGAGCAAACAGAGGAAAATTTGCATGTTTTCTTTCCCAAATTCTGTTATTAAGTGTAGTATGAACAGAAAGACTGAGCAAACAGAGGAAAATTTGCAGTCTTTTTTAGTTTCCAGAGAGGATGGTATACAGAATAAACACTTAAAGTTTAACATGTCATTTACGGTAATTAAATTTGGATGGGTGGGAAGAATAACAATCATGTTTGCCAATCACCCAAACTAAACCGAATTGACATGTTATTCTATTGTTGTTTGTAAATTCTATTTTGGCCTAATCCTCATAGTAGCGCCGTATTTTTCCATTTTTTTATTTTTGTTCATACACTTTCAGATTTAAGTGAAATCTGAACACTTTCAGATTTAAGTGAAAATTTATTTGAAATGAGCTAAATATCCACTATTATTGACAGAAAATGTTCTCACTAGTAGCGCCGTATTTTTTCACCTTTGTTCAGACTTTCAGATTTAAGTGAAATCTGAACACTTTCGGATTTAAGTGATAATTTATTTGAAATGAGCTAAATATTCACTATTATTGACAGAAAATGTTCTCAAAGCATAATTTAAAGTGCTTGATCTTACACGAACTAACTTCAAAGCCAAGGCTTTCTGGACCTTTTAAAAAAAAATAACATTTGAAGAAAACGAAGAATAACATTACCTTTAGCCACACCATACGCAATCTTTACTCGGGCGGACCACTCCAGATTTCTCCCAGCCTCTCCATCCAAATGATGCAAAAGTGTTCTGTTAGGGACAAATTCATAAACCAGAAAGCATTCTGCTCTGGCATTGGAGCAACAAAATCCCCGAAATTTCACCAAATTTTCATGTTGGATCTGCATTAAAATGTCCAAGCCCTCCTGGAATTCAATTTCTTTCGTCTTACAGCTGGTTTTACTGAAACATTTAACAGTAGCAGTGCTCCCATCTCTCATAAATCCCCTGTAGACGCTAGCAAACCCATTTCTTCCTAGTAAACTTTTGTCTGAGAAATAATTCGTTGCATACTCAATTTCTTCAAGGTTGAATCTGAAGCAACCACTCCCTGTTCCTCTATCTGCCAATGGATCCCAGTCACTGGAATACTCTAGAAGTATCAGAGGCGACGGACATTTTCTGCTTTGATCTTCACTGTAATTACAGAACAGATCAGGGCTAAGCCTAGCATCAGAGGCCTCAAATGCACTGCCGATCTTTTGTTTTTCTTTTCGGTACCAGACAAACAGTAGGGAAGCTATTGCGATTGTTGCAGTAAACAATGCAGCTATAATTGCTGATACAGTTCTTATTTTAGAACTATTGGAAGAAGACAATGAGCATCTTTTACAGCTTGCAGGCACGTTTGCAGACACTGGAATTTTAGGCACAGAAACAACTGGATTGGACGTAATGTTTAGTGTTCTTGTACCCATAGGCTTCGGCTCTGATGATGGAACTGATGAAGTACACTCAGAGAGTCTGGGAAAACCATCCCCGCAGAGTTTTGAATTGTTATCATACTGAAATCCTTGCTTCAAATCTTTCAAGCCTGTAGGAAATTTCAGAAACAAGGTGAATTGAAGGGAGCAAACAAGCATTTTGCTTCATCATCGCACAGTGAAAATTAGAGCAATACCAAACATTTTTTACTAAATTAAATCATATATTATTGCAATTTGTAGCCATGTAGTTCAGATATAGCACAATTTGGAACCATATCAAAAAGTAATACAAGCATTTTTTTCTCTTATTGGCAAGAGAATGTGGATCTGTGATTTTGATTTGTCGATTTTGTTTAATCTCACGGCTTAACAGTTACTATGCGCTTATAAAGCAGGGAGGGGATGAATGGTAAAATCCTATCAGTGTGTCTTTGCATGCCCGAAAGAGAAGACAGGCCCTATCCATACGGGCATCTACCATAACCATGAAAAACATATTTCGGGTCTAAAGTGCAACAAATGAATTATCACTGTGAATTTCAACAGATAGAACAAAAATATCGGGCAAATCAAGCAATTACCTTGAGGAACCCTGCCAGAAAGTCTATTGCTTCTCAAATTCAAATCTGTAAGCTGTTGAAGACTTGCCAGAGTTTGAGGGATGGCTCCTGTGAGATTATTGAAGCTGAGGTCGAGTCTATTAAGAGAAACAACGCTCCCAAGCGAAGATGGGATGGCTCCTGTTAATTGGTTGTTCTGCAGTGCAAGAACGCTGAGTTTCTTCAGAGACCCCAACTTGCTCGGTATCGGACCAGTCAGCTTATTGCAACAAAGCTGTAACACTGCAACAAAGAATAAGATTGCTACAGCGAATTCCTCCAGATAACAAACAAAAACCATCTCCACCCAAAAAAGGAAATGAAAGCAATTGCTAACCTTGAAGACTGGACATGGAAGCAAGCTCTGGAGGAATGGATCCCGAGAGCGCATTGACATTGAGATAAAGATCAACCAGCTCGGTAAGATTCGAAACTTCCTTGGGAATCTCTCCTCCCAAATTGTTGTAATGCAAATAGAGTCCATTGAGACACCTGAGCTTTGCAAATGATGGACTCAGATATCCAGACAAAGTTTTGCTCTGCAAAGAAACGTTGGCCACCTTACCATTCTCGTTGCAAGCAACTCCTTCGTATACCCCGCTGCAAGGATCGCGGTCTGCAACCCATGACTGTAAAATTACTCCCTTGGGATCCAGTGCTGCTTTTATTTCCATCAGAGCTTCAATTTCCACGCTTGATTCCACCCTTATTCCCACCAAAGCCACACACAACACCACCCAGAAACAAACCTTCATAATGATTGTCCTTGCCCTTCCCATCTCCATGCTGCTATCAGATACCACCTTCAAGTTTCAAGCTATAATACCCATGGAAAAGCAAGTTTCAAGCTATAATACCCATGGAAAAGAAAGAACCCCAAAACCAGAGCCTTGAACTGACAATGAGACAATAGGAGACAAGAGTATTTAGTTTGGGCTACAGGCCTTCACACATATTGCTTTCAGAGAAGAGACAAAGCAGCTAAATCTTGTGTATAGCCTTGGATATCCCAAAGAAGCCCTCCCATTTCACCCATATCTCACTATGCTCGGCATATTGTCCTTCCAGGGCCTGCGTTTCTGCGGAATATATTCTTACTAATTTTTCTCACTGGAGAAGGATAGCTCGTATGTGACTGACCTCTAAATGCCTGTCTAGTGCCTTTGATATGACACTGTGACAGAAAGTTGAATTTGCATCGTGTTTGGCTGGGTTATGCTCACCAGCTCTGCATGTGACTGCTGACACCTAAGGACTATATTGGATTAGTGCATTCATTGACAATTTTGACAGTCAACAGTTCGCACACCACTTGGACTGAACTAATCTCTCACTGTTTGATTATTTTGTTCACACTCCACTTATTATGTTCAAATTAATAGCGACACATGTGATCACCAGCCCATTGCAGTTAAAGAGAACTTCTGATGTATTCTTATTCTCGGTATGTGGGGGAACCATGTGGAGATACATGTGTTTTTTTTTTGGGTAATATACTGAAAGTGGGTTCCCGGTTTCTACTTAACAAACTTACTGTCAAACTCTTCTTCTTACTGTTATGTAATATATATATATATATATATAAAAGTTTACTTAAAATGAGTAACTTATCATTTATTATATATAGGAATATTAACTTTTTACAATTAATTTCAATTCTGGATTTTTGTTGAGTATTTTTTTTTGAGTAATTTTGTTTTATTAAAAATTGTATATTTGATTTGTTGAGTTTGTACAATTTAAGGGTGCTAAATTTATTTATATATTTAAAAAAGAAAAATAATATTCCATAATAATTATGAAAAATATCTAAATATCTCACATTTTTATCATAACAACATTAAATATTATTATACACATTATTGTCAGAGTTTCGTTAGTAGAGAATTCCAAATTGTGGTAAAACTTAAAATGGAACTTTCTGGGATAGAATTTGATTATTGGAGATTTCTACTTTGTGAAATATTCGATCCCTGTGTCTTTTTTCAGAGGTCAAATAGAATTTTCCTTAGGAAATTGCTTGGAAAGGAAAGGAAAAGTCATTTATTAAGAAGTGTTTATTATTAATATTATTTTAAAGGTTTAATATTAATACTGTTTTTGTTTATTGAAATAGATTATTAGTTTTTAATGTGCATTGTATTGGAAACGAGTGAGTTAAAGTTAAATAGATTTAGCTTTAATAGTTGTGAAGAATTATTGTTAAAAATGAATGAATTAAAAATAAAAATAAAAATCATTATTTTCTATAAATAAGAATAGAATTAAAAATAAAATTTCATTTATATTCACTCTTTTTAGTATTCTAGTATTTATCTACTCATTATCTCACTTCTTTATAAATTATTGTTTAAAAAGCTTTTTAGAATTCTAGAATTTATCTCCTCATTAATTCACTTACTTCTTTATACATCATAGTTTAATATTGACTCTATCGGATAGTTTTATCATTGTTTAATATTGTCATTATTGGATATTGTTTTTTCTATGACGTTGTTGGTTACAAGCTTCAGTTTATGATTTAAAAAATCATTAGCTGAATATGATAACTCTGTCAGTCTACTTAATTACCTCATTCAACATCCTTGTCTTTCTTGAAGCCTAGAATACCAATGATAGCGCAATTCACAAAAGTTGGTAGAGTTGTGTCCTTGTTAATCAGATGGTTCAACTTCAGACGTACAATTTTCAAAGCCGATGATAGCGCCGTCTTCTCGGCTTAACTAAAGATGTTTGTTCAAACGGAGTTGTCCCCTTGTTAATGAAATGGTTCAATTTGTTATGAAGACTATTTTTAATCCATTCCACGATCTCTAGTTAATACACTAACTCGAAAATTGAAACAGGTTCAAGGTTTCTCTTCTTAACCCTTTTGAAAAAGGAAATTAGGGATTTAATGGGTTGATTTCTAATTTTTAAATGTCTAGGAGGGATTAAGAAAAGGAAATTAGGGATTTAATGGATTGATTTCTAATTTTTAAATGTTTAGGAGGGATTAAGATAGCATCAATGGGGTTTAAGATTGAAGATATTAAAATAAAAAAATTTGTTTAAAGGGATGTTAAGAAGAAGGAAGTTAGTATATTAAAGTATACTTGAGAAATATATGTAAAAAGATGATAATAGAAGATATAGAGATATATTATTATATGAAAAAAAATGGTAAGAGTGTTTTTTTTTTACATTTTCAATAAAGAAAAAGTGAGTAATATATTATAATGAAGGGGAATTTGAGCTTTTTTATTTTAAAAGAAATTTAATGTTGATTATTTCTTTGAATGTTAAAAGAATGAATTTATGTTTTTTCTTTTTTCTTGAATAATGGGGTAGTAAGAGAAGAAGTCATCGAGGGGCAATATTCGTGTTATGGTCCTACCCTAACCCCCTAAATAGATAGATAGGTTGCTATGTATGGATGTCATCTCTAGTAAATAAGACACATGTAGTAGTGTGAAAGTAATAATTGTAAGAAGGTTTACTAGAAAATCCCACCTGCTAGAAAGTTCATTTTCTAGAATGCCCCTAGGAGGTATATAGAACTATATAAAGAAGTAGAAGCAATGTAATGAGATGTCTTGTGAAGTACATTGTAATCGAAGCTCTACTCAAATGGAGGTTGCCCCCTTGAAGAGGCAAGTGAACATTGCTCTCTTTAATAAAGGTACATAACATTTTGTGGTATTCTAGTTCTTTATTTGGCTATTGTGGTTGCAATCTAGCATTTCTACAATAAATCTACATAAAATCTATTATTTCTACTCTACATCTTCCAATTTACTAATAAAGAATCCCACAAGTAGTATATGAGCACTTTCTTGAGCCCATAATTTAGAGCATTTTTTCAAACTATAGACGTATTTCGACACCTATAAATAAAACAACGATTTTTCATTCAGTGAGTAAATCTTTTTTTTTCAGAAAGAAAATTCACTCAAACTTATATTAAGGAATAAGTTTTTTTACACTTCTTCTAAAAAGGTCAAACCAGCAATGAGACTGTTGTGTCCCAAATTTACAGCTAGAAAACTATTATTTTTCACTCAATTACACAGAATAAAAAAATAAAAAAATAAAAAAAAATAAAAATAAAAAAAAAATAAAAAAATAAACCCTACAATCCACTTTTCAAAAAAAGATATTGTTGTTCTTCATGACTGAAGATAAATGAAAAATAACACAAACGGACTGACTGAAAACGCTATCACTGGGAAAATATAACAATATAGATTTGCCTTCTATACTCATCATTAGAACATGTATACAACTGGGGATAAATGACCGAAGAACTTAAAATAGGTCCAAACTATAAGCATGGTTCTTCATACCATAAGACCATCTATAGTAGATTAATCTGCCTGGGGGTTCTAATAGAGCTTCCTTGGAGAGAGTATCCACTACCATGTTGAATTCTCTAAAGATGTGCGAAAAATTGATAGTTTGGAAAGATGCCACCAGTTCCTAAGTTCTATTTTTCCACCCTTCAATCGACACCGAGCTAAGCATGCCTTTATGTTTTAGCCATTCTATGACTACTTTTGAATCTCCCATAAGATGTAGGTTTGTTAATTTAAGATGTTTGGCAAGAGTGAGAGTTGTCCAAGAACCTAACAGCTCTGCTTTTGTATTTGTGCCTCCTCCACCGTTTATCAACCATCTGAATTTTGATCTATCTTTGTTGATTATGGTACCCCCTGCACTACAACAATTACCCCCTAAAGTCGCAACTCCCTCAAATAAGACAATAGTAACTTCCTCCATGAAGGTAATCGGTCTTTGTTTGAGAGCATGTGTTGTACTTGAATCTATTTTGTATATAGGTGACCTGAGCATCTTTAAAATAATAGTGCTAATTGATGGAGAGTGATCCTCAAATATCGCTTTATTTCTTTCAATCCAGACATGCCAGCAAATATATGCAACTAGGTTGTTGGGAACAGATTTTTTTTGTATCCATGCATCCATCCATTCCTCAAAGGTATTCCCACTCCAAATTGCTTTGTGTTTTTTACTACTCAGAATCCTGTGCCAGACTTTCTTTGTAAATGTGCAATTTACAAATAAATGATCATTATCTTCATCATTTTGTTTACAAAAAGAACAAATGCCAGGTTCCTCCCATCCCTTCGTTTTCAGAGTTGCCCAGGTAAGAATTTGATTGCTTACCACCAGCCATATGAAGATCTTTATTTTCAGCTGCAACTTCCATTTCCAGATTTTCGATTTCCAGCTCAAATAACTCGGAAATTGTTTAGTGGATATTATTGCATCATAAAGATTTTTTACTGTAATTTTTCCAGTGGAATCACCACCCATCCAAACTAAACCATACTGAATGTTTTTCAAGGAAATTCCATCCGCTTTTAGTTCTCTAATATAAAGATCCCACTCTATAGCCTGTGTTCCATTGAGACCCAAGCTACTGCTGCTCCGCCTTTATTCTAGATTTGTTAACAGATCTTTACCTTCTGAGATTTGAGACAGGGACGTAATATTCTTTTTAAATAGAATTAACCGTGTCTCTGGACTCATAATGGATTTTTCTTTTAAGCCGAGTATATATTAAGTGGGTAAATCTACAATAGGGAAAGAATATATGAAGGAAATACAAATGGTTTCACCCGATTGAACACCCTTGTAACTCTTGTTGGTACCCCTTTGAGTAGTAATTGCATCAAACAACACCTATATACATAATTTCACTTCCACGTACCCTAGGGTATATCAAAAGTCCACTAGGTTACCTAAAACCATCTTTAGATAAGTTGATCAACCATTTTGTTGCTATAATGGTATGAAGAACAACACTCAAGAAGATTACTCTCTAGTGCCTAGGTAATCAAGTAGTACGACTAAGGGTACAATCCATCCTCCTTAGTTAGTGCCCTAAGAAATTGGGCCAAGTACTACTATTGGACCCTGCACCTATATCAACGAGTTATAACACTTGGTGCTCCCTTGTCATTAGGACACTCAAAACCCTACTCCCTGCTACCAGCCCACGAAATTCCCACATAAATGGTTGTATTGCAAATTTGTGCATTATATCATTGGAAACCTTACTTCCTACTACTAAATCCCTCTCATCCCTCTCCACCCCTCAAGATCCATAAGTTACCCCATGTTGAAATTGTGAAGCACCAACATAAAGGTCTCTGCTACAATTGTGATGAGAAATATTTTATCAGACATAAATTTAAGGAGAAAAACTCTTTATGGTCATTTCAAAGGACATTATGGATGATGAAACTAAAGCTATGCCTCAGGAGACTCTACCTCCATCTGCTCTATAGGATGTGGAACCACAAATATCCTTGAATGCCTTGACTAGTTTTTTGGTTCCCCAAACCTTCAAGTTGATTGGCTACATCAAACATTGCAAAGTCGATATATTAATTGATAATGGTAGCACCCATAATTTCATTCACCAACGTGTAGCCCAAGAAACACAGTGCTATATCCATGCTATGAACAACTTCTAGATCAAGATTGCTAATGGCAATTCCATGAAATTCCATTGTGAAAATGTGCAGCTTCAAATGTGTAATTATTCCTTGAAAACCCACTTGTTTTCTATTGAAATGGATGGTTGTGACATTGTTTTGGGTGTTGAATGGATACATACATTAGGTCTTATCACCATGGATTTCAATGATTTATACATGATTTTCCAACAAGAGGGGCATCACTACACTTTCAAAGGAATCATAATCAATTCTCCAGAGATCATCAACTCCCACCATATGGAAAAAAAAAAAATTAACAGAGCATTCACGCATTGAGACACCTTCTCAACCCATCCATCTTAACATGATGTTAGTATAATCCAAACGCCAATCCTACTTTGAAACTCCCTAAGGCCTACCACCTTCTTGAGGCAAGCACGATCATTATATTCCGCTCATACTAGGTAGCCTCCCACCCAATGTATGCCCTTATATCCATTCATTTGCCCAAAAAAATGAAATTAAAAAGGATAGTTTAGGAGTTGTCAATCATTGGTGTCATCTTCCCTAGTACCAGTCCTTATTCATCACCCATTGTCATGGTCCTCAAGAAAGAAGGCACTTAGCGCATGTGTCCTAACTTTAAATATCTCAACAAAATAATAGTCAAGGATAACTTTTGCATTCTCATCATTGACAAACTTTTAGATGAGCTCAAAGGCACTTAGTTCATCACCAAACTTGATCTCTCTTTCAGTTATCACCAAATGTGCATGAAGGAGGTAGATATTCCCAAAACTATTTTTGATACTCATGAAGGCCATTACAAGTTCTTGGTGATTCCCTTTTGCCTTTTCAATGCACCTTCCACCTTCTAGATTCTCATGAACAACATCTTTCAACCATTTCTCCATAATTTGGTCCTTTTCTTTTTTGATGACATCTTGATCTACTATAAAACTTGGCACACCATGTCACCCATGTGAATCAGGTCTTACAACTGCTTATTAATCATAAACTCTTTCTCAAGATGTCCAAATGTGTCTTTGGTGTCCCTAAAGTGGAATATTTGGGCCATATATGTTAGTCATGATGGTGTACATGTGGATTTGAAGAAAAATGAAGCAATGAAGGATTGGTCATGTCCTAACACTCTTAAAAGTTTAAGAGGTTTTCTTGGTCCCACTAGCTACTATACAAATTTCATCAATAACTATGGTAATATTGTAGTTCCCATCACAACCTTGCTTTAAAAAAATGCTTTTAGTTGGAATGAAGTTGTAGACCAGGCGTTCCAAGATTTGAAGAATGCTATGTGTACAAACCTAATACTCACTTTTCCATACTTCAACAAGACCTTTGTCTTGAAATGTGATGCCTCTAATAAAGGCACAAGCATAGTACTCATGCAAGAGGGAAGACCACTGGCCTTTACCAACAAAGAACTATGTGAGAGGCACTTGGAAAAATCCACTAATGAAAAATAAATGATGGCTATATTGTATGTTATGGATATTTGGAATCCATACCTGCTCGGGCAATGTTTCCATATTAAAAATATCATCATAGTCTGAAATACTTCCTGGAGAAAAGGATTTTGTTCCCCAATCAACATAAATGGGTCACCAAAATGTTGGGATATGATTATGAGATAATTTATAAGAAGGGAAAGGAGAATGTGGTAGAAAATTCTCTCTCTCAAAAGTATGAAGAGGAAGGGTCCCTCTTTTCATTGTCCTTCGTAGTAGCAGATTGGTTGAATGATGTTGGCAAATAATGGTTCATAGATCCCAAGACCGCCTGATACAACAACTTCAAATGTCACCCCATGCATATCAGGGTTACACTTGGAAAAATGAAGAGCTTCACTATAAGTGACATTTGTATTTGAACAAGTAGTATGCCTTTAAATCGACAATCTTATATGAACTCCATGCCTCTCCAACAACAAGTCATTATGGTTTTCATAAAACATATTATAGGATCAAATGTTTAATTTTTTTTCAATCTTTGTAGAATGCGACCTTTGCCAATGCCACAAGGGAGAAACAATGAAACATATAAGATAATTACAACCTTTACTTATTCTTCCAGCGATATGGACTAACATTTCTATGGAATTCATTGTGGGGTTACCCAAATCTGGCAATAAATCCGTTGTCATGGTTGGGGTTGAAAACCTTTCCAAATATGCTCATGTCTGTGATCTACAACACCACTTTAAAGCCTCCACGGTTGCTCAAGTATTCATGGATAATATTTTCAAACTCCATGGTATGCCATAGTCTATTGTGACATAACGCGACCCCACTTTCACTAGCAATTTCTGCCAAGAGTTGTTTCAACTTCAGGGCACTCAATTGAATCTTAGTACCTCCTATCACCACTAGACAGATGGTCAGACTGGAGCTACCAATATGTGTTTGGAAGCATAATTGAGGTGTTTTACTTCAAAATGAAAACTTCAATGGGTTCAATGGTTATCCCTAATCGAATGGTCATATTATACAACTGGTGCCACTTGAATTACTCCCTTTGAGGCTATCTATAGCCAAAATCCCCCATTAGTACTATCATACTTAACCTAGAGTCTCTAAGGTGTAAGAGGTAAAAAAAAAAACCTCATAACTTGGGTCAATATTCTCTACACACTCAAGGAATATGGTAATTTCTCAAAATCAAATGAAGCAGCAGGATGCTCAACATCGTTCTAAATGCCATTTTGAAGAAGGGGATTAAGTGTTCCTTCATTCGCAGCCTTATAAGCAAACCTCTCTCAAAGAATACCACCACCAAAATATTGCTCCAAAGTTTTATGGCCCCTATAAAGTCCTAAAATGTATTGGACCAATGGCTTACAAATTGGAACTTTCAAGCCACTATAAAATTCATCCAATCTTTCACGTCTCCTACTTAAGTAAAGTGGTTGGATCTAATTGTTGTATTCTAACTCACCTTCCAGAACTAGATGAAGAATGTTCCATTTGGTTATTTCCTAAGGCCATCAATGACAAAAGAGAGCATCATCTCCACTAGCGTACTATCTAGAAGGTTTCGAAATAGTAGAAGGATACATCGTTTGAGGATGCCACATGGAAACCAACAAAGATCCTTTGAAAATTCCCTCATATCCATCCTTGAGGATAGTGCTTATTTTTAAGGGGGAGGGCATGTTAGGGTCCTACCCTAACCCCCTAAGTAGATAGATAGGTTTCTATGTATGGAGGCAATCTATAGTAAATAAGGCCCATGTAGTAGCATGAAAGCAATAATTGTAAGAAGGCTTAC
>ML863078.1:0-22458 GCA_009831015.1 Picea engelmannii
TTCTTTAAAATTCTTCTGCATCTTTCATCATCTTAGCTTTGCATGTCTACAATGCAGGATAAAGATTCCTAATGGAAATGCCTTGGTATGAGGGTTTAGTCGGAGTTGTTGTGCCTAGTCCATATTCTTCCTCCAACATTATATTTACTTGCAACCATTGAAATATAGCATTAAATTGTACACAAAAGAGTTGTTTTGAGGTGACTCTGAATATACATCTTTGTGATAGTTTGAGGGTTACCCCCTTTGGCCCAAGAGCTAGCTTGAGGCCTAAGGCAGGGAGGTTTTCCAAAGCCTCCATAGGGTGCCTTAGCATTGTTCCCTTGCCAGGAACAACATGAGGACCCACATGACATAAGAAGAGTGCCATGGTAGAAGCAACGGGAAGTATAACGGAGTTAGAATAGTGGTTTGTAGAATAACTAATGAATCATGGGAAAGGTATAGAACATGAATGCCAATTTGACACCTTTGAGTACAATTTCATGCATTGAGAATTCAATAGGGTGACAGTCAAAAGGAAATGGAATAGGAAGCAATAAACCAAGGTCTAGATCAATGAAGAGTTTATTACATTTGTGTGGATGATGCACAACTACTTCCCATATAGGCATCGGGGGTCACCTTTGCACAATTATATGAGGTGAAGTTGAAGAAAATGCATACAAACCTTTTGGCCACGAGAAAGATAATGTTAATCTCAAAGAACAACTCAAGAATAAAAGGGCTTAGATAGAAATAAATAAAACAATAATAAGAAATCACATCACACTACAAGATAGTCTTGTTCCCTTGGCGAACAAAATTTATGTCAATCTCATTGGCATTTTCTCCTTATAAGATTCAGTGATAGTTTTTAGCCACAAAGTTATTGAAAATCTAGTAGATATTAGTCGATGAGAATCTCGATTGGTACAATGCATCCAATGGTAGGATCAATATGCTTTGATCCCAAGCCATATTTAGGTACTAAGTTTCACTGAGGTTGCTAGAATTCATGTGCATCAGCACTTTGAAGATCAAAGTGCACAAATTGCTTCAGGCGAAAACACTCAATCTCTTGAACCAAATTCTAAGAGTTTTGAAAAATGTTCAAGTCATAAGAGGCCTACTAATGGACCTGTTACATTGTTTTGATGAAGATCTTCTTGTCCTTGAGAAACTTAGAGACAAGGTCATACAAAGAGTATAATCTAGAAAGCTCAATTCCATTGAGATCCTTGATATTAATGAGTCCTACCTAAAAAGTTGCATGACACTCCCAACAAAGAAAGCTAAAAGGTTAAGGTTAAGAATGCTCACTCTTTCACCTACTACTATTTGAGTTATTTTCTTTCCATATTTTAAAACTTATATTTGTTTTAGTCCCAAGATTTCATTTTCTGTGTATTGTTTATATCCCAACATAAAATATACAAATCAAAGAAAATAAAATGCATATGGTAGTCGGTGCCATAAACTAGTGGATTCACTTATATAGGGTGGGAACCCAAATCCATTGTTTTAGTCTACTAAATCCCTTTCATTGATGAGGTCAAAATCCAATCTCAATAGGTCCTAAGGTTCTAGTAATTGTTATGATATAATAATACTCTCTTTGAAAACAATGATTACTCTTTGTTATAATTTCATCAACATCTAGTAGCATGAATAATGTATGTACTATTAAGGGGATAAAAAAAGTGATTATTTATTATATCATAACATCAATGACCATTCTTTCAACTTCAACGCATTGGAATGTGGGGCGGGCATGTGGGGAATGTTTAAAAAACACAAGTGCAGATATTGTGCTAGGTTGATACTATAGACACACTTGTTGGGGTATGTCATAATAAGACACATCAAGGAATAAATGAAGCATGATGGATCCCATAAAAAATGGGAATCCATGATGCATGGAATCATATGCTACATGAGAGCTAAAGAGGAAATGAAGACCATTTGGTAGGTCCAAATCGACTTATAGCAAGGTGAATAAGTAGGAAGGATTAGCCTAGAAGGTAACTAGTGGAGGCATGAACACATAAATAGAGGATGGAAGTATTCATAATAATGCATTGATTCCAATTATGGAGCATGAAACTAAACTATCAACATCTAAGTCTTATAATTCAAAGTTATTTATCTCATTAGTATAATGAAATATGCGCTACCAATCATAAATTGATCCAAGTTGTTAAAACAAATGTAGAGACTAGTTATAAGGATGAGAGAAAGTCACACTACAATAATGAAAACATAAAACATAGTGGATAATAAAATACCATGTATTATATTAGAAGTTACATACAATAACACACTGGAAGGATTCAAGTCCTTTAAACTCAAGAAATATGATCACATGGATAATACAACTATAGAAGAGGGAAATATAAGGGTTGAAATATGGTCTCTATGTTTGGGTGCATTCTAGGAAGTCTTTGTATCAAACATATAATTCTCCATCCTAATTCTTCATGATCACATGGATAATACAACTATAGAAGAGGGAAATATAAGGGTTGAAATATGGTCTCTATGTTTGGATGCATTCTAGGAAGTCTTTGTATCAAACATATAATTCTCCATTCTAATGGATAAGATCAATAGAAAATCTAGTGTTGTCACTGAGATGGAAATAATCTTTAAAATTAATATGTAGGTTGGAGTGAGAAAGTTAATACTTACTATGGAGTAAGATAACAACTTTAATCTTTGTATCAAACATATAATTCTCCATCCTAATGGATAAGATCAATAGAAAATCTAGTGTTGTCACTCAGATGGAAATAATCTTTAAAATTAATATGTAGGTTGGAGTGAGAAAGTTAAGACTTACTATGGAGTAAGATAACAACTTTAACCACAACTAAAAGAAATAATTTATAAAAAATAAATATATTACATTATTAAACTAAAAAAAAAATTAGAAAGTAATTAAAGAAAATGAGGAAGAAGAAATGAATGTTGGTGCTTTATAACTCAAAAATAACTCATGAAAAAGAAGTACAATATATTAGTTAGTTAATAAAATATAGAAATAAAGTGTGGAGAAGAAAGAAGGAATGTTGTTTCTTTTTAATTAATTAATAATAATAATAATAATAAAGTAAGTAAAAAAATAATCAAGAAAATGAATATTGTTGCTTTATAAAAGTAGATAACTAAGAGGAAATAACTCATGAAAAATAAATACAGTACAAGCCAAATTATACAAATAAAGCAAAAAGATAAATAAATAAAAGAGAAAAGGAAGGAATTATACAAATAAAGCAAAAAGATGAATAAATAAAAGGGAAAAGGAAGGAATTATACAAATAAAGAAAAAAGATGAATAAATGAAAAGGAAGGAATTATACAAATAAAGCAAAAAGATGAATAAACAAAGGTTGCATGACAGCTTAGTCCCTGCCAAGTAGATTTGGAAATGGAGATGATAGCTGACACCCTATAATTATTGATGATGATGATTACTGTGAAACATGAGCAATATGTTAACTAGGGGCTAAATCAATTTGTAAAGATTTTAAATGAAAAAAAATTAACACTGATAACTATACCGTCAGAAAGATTGGAATTCAAAGAATTCGACCTAGACTCACAAGGAATGGAGGAAGACGTGCTGCTCCATGACACTTAGTTTATAGATTTGTCATATGTCCTATTGGTCGGGATCTCTAACCACATTTTTACTTTAATGTGGATGTTGTATAGTTTTGGGATTAATCTAAATTTCCTTCCAATTAAGTTAAACTAGCCAAATGCAAATTGCATTTTAAAAATATTCAAATTTTTTTTTGAAAATAAATCTTTCAAATTTAATAATATATATTTTTATATAATATTTATTATATTACATAATAAATATAATCTAAATAATATATTAGATAATAAATATAATATAAATATAATAATAAATAGTATATTAGATAATAAATATATTATAAATATAATAATATATTTATTATAATAAATATATAGTACAATTTTTTATATTTAGATATGGTGATTGGTAAAATTGATTGATTATGTAATTAATTTTATATATAGGAAGACATGAAGGGAGCAATAACATTTCAATTCTATTAACCAATTAGAAATGAGAAACACAAATATTTTTATTATATTCAAAAATATATATTTGTTTTTATATGTTAAACATTACATTGCATACACAAATTTACGATAAAAAACAAATTTATATCACATCAAAAACAATGAATAACTCATTGCAATAGTCCCATAACAAAGACTAATAAAAAAAAAATAAAAAAAAATAAAAAAATGTTATTGCTTTATAAAATAGAGAGTTTTTTATGAAATAAATGATAATGCAAAATTTCCCTTTCGTCCTACTACTTTTTAAAATACTCTAATATAATGTGATATTATATATGGCACGAGTGTAAAGTTGAGATGAAGCTATCTACGTTCCTATTGATCTATCGATATCTATACATAGTGAGGAATACTACACTCAATTATACTATGCTGATAACACTCGTGGAAAAAATAATAATGGTTGTGGTCGTATTGTTAGAGGGTTGAAATTTTTTTACTCATATTTTTCCAAAGTGCGACATTTTTGGTCGAATATTGAGAGACACATGAACTATACATTGATGGTGCACATTAAGTTGAGGACCTAGTATAAAGGACTTGGAAAAAGGGGTGGCCCTATTGGTGGATAGAGATGTATTCTCAAGTAAAAATGGAAAAAGTGGGTGGTTCATGGGTGAATAGAGATGGATTCTTAAACAATGGGTACTTGTGAAGGTGTTTGACTTTGATACTAAGCACGGATGGAAAGGTACATAAGTTATGTAAATTGGGATGGTGGTAGTATGATGCATAGTGGGAACTTATAGAATGGTTATAGGTATTCAGGCATTAAAGGTAGCATACATATTTTAAGGAATATGAAATGGATAAAGGAGATGATTTGTAAGGGATATATGCTTTATGTATATGTAGTTAGAGAGATTTTAGGTGATTATAGATATTATGTATAAGTTTATGGATATAGAGAATTTTTGTAAGTATAAAAAAGTATAAAGAAATAATAAAAATTATTAATATTTTTTTATAATTGTAATGTTTTTAATTTGATCTTTTTGTAATTGTACATATAGGTTAGTGAGTTGTTAGTACCAAATGTAAATGTAAATGTACATATAGGTTGGTGAGCCGTTGGTACCAAGTTTTATGTAGTTAGAGAGATTGATTTGTAAGGGATATATGTTTTATGTATATGTAGTTAGAGAGATTTTAGGTGATTATGAACATTATGCACAAGTTTATGGATATAGAGATTTTTTGTAAATGATTTAAAAAAATAAGTATAAAATAAGTATAAAATAGTATAAAGAAACAATAAAATCTATTACTATTTTTTATAATTGTAATGTTTCTAATTCAATCCTTTTGTAATTGTACATATAGGTTGGTGAGCCGTTGGTACCAAATGTAAATGTACATATAGGTTGGTGAGTTGTTGGCACCAAGTTTTGGTTTCACGCACACTTGAGTAGTGCATGGAGAATTGTTATCAAGGAAAGGGTGCACACATTCCATATTATTGCACACACATAGGTAACTGCACACATTTCACAGTGTTGCATACACTTGGGTAAGTGCGGGAATGACCTGGGAGTGCACGCCGAGATGAGTTATACATATGTATGTATATGATTGTATATGTATTGAGGCCAGAGAGCCTGTGTGATTATGAGGCTCGTGAGATGGGACACAGATAGGTCAGTGCGCCTATCCATGTAAAAGTATTCATACTCAATTATTAATATAATATTACATCGTTGTGTGTAGACAAACTCAGACGAAAAGAGATGGGGGTCTAACTCCACCGAAAAAAGGGAAAAGGGGGCGAGACTTAAGTTTTAGGGAATATTTTATAATAGTTTTCAAAAAATGTAAGTTTATGGATAATTTTTCTATTCTAAGATCTCGAGGGTAGGGAACGAGTCACCAAGTGGCTTAAGCTACTTTTGAAGGTGACATATGTTGAGTTGAAGGCATCCAATATATATTGTTGGCCTCAATGTATTTTGGGAAAAAAAAGATTATTCATTATTCAATTTCTCATCTGTAGAAGCGGGTCAGACCATCTGAGAGATGACGACTATTACCTTATCTGCACAAAGAATCTTGTAAGGGGTTTCTATACTATAATCAAAGTTTTATTATTGAAGAGGCAGGTTGTCAGGCCCGTGAGCATACTCTCCAGGTGAGAGTTTTGCTGAGAATTGTTCCCTGGTGCATTGGGCATTAGTCGTAGGGATCAGAGACTTCCTGTCTGGCATGTTGCTGGTAACCCTGGAAGGGAAGTGGGGTAGCCGAAGGACTGTTGAAAAGAGAAGGGGCACACTTCCTTGGGTGTGATAGGTGCGTGGAGAATGAGGGACTGTAGGCTAGTTGCAGCAACAAACACCTTGTATTGAGCAATTATGTTGAGAATTAGACCTTATCCTGTCACTAGGAACCCTTTTTACCTGGTGGAGTTAAGCCCCAATTCGGGGGTGACCTGTTGCTGAAATATTATGAGCAACAAAGTCTATGGCTGGGAGGAACGTCTAAGTTCTGGATGCAGTTGGTGACTTTCATAAAATATAAGTGTTCTTATGTGCTTGTCTTAATTATTGCGTGCTTATTTATCTATGTTTGACATGGGTTAATTCTTGTATGTTGTCACATATAAGTAATTGTTGTTATTCTGTCTAATGTTGCTTGCACATGTAAGTATGGTGCTTATGGCCTATATTTGTAAACGTGCATGAGTATGACAATTATTGTTAGTTTTCCTGTTAAGTTATCCTTTGATATTGGTGCTAAGTCTTCAAGGCAAGGATTGAATGGTCAGGTGCGTAGGAAAATATCCTGTGTGCACATGAGGCTGGAACTCATGTGTGCATTCAGGGAAATAGACCTCGCACATAGGGAAATCAGAATTGGTGTGTGACGCCAAGGTGGTTGTGCGCATGGTTGTGTTGTGTGATCAATATGTTGGTGCACATAGTAGTTTGAGTTACTTTTGTTGCTTAAAGTTGTGTTAAAAAGAGAAATTTAGTGTGGCGCGACTCAGTTTGAGGTTGAACGCACTACTTCAAGTGATACTGCACATAATCACATTTAGTATAGAATCCGTGCAATGGATTTTTGGAGTAGCTTTGTTCAGTAGTATGCTGGGTGATGTTACATTATGGTTGGTTCAGAGCTATATAAGTTGAGATTGTGTGACGTGGCCCAGCTTGGGAGGTTGGGGACGTTACATTCTGGTATCAAAGCTATTGGTTCAACATTGGACTTGTATGGGCCAGAGGTCAAAAAGAAGCATCAGAACTCTAGTTTCAACATTGAGCATGCATGAGTTGAGTTCTACTTAAGGAAAAATTTAGACTGACAAGTGACTAAATTTGGAATTTCAGGGTGGCCTTGGTGCGCATTAAGTAAGAATGCATAGATGTGCACACTAAATTCATGATATTGTGGAGTGTGGCAATGGAAATGCACAATAAAAAATGGTGCATGGGTGTGTGCATTGAAGGTTTGGGGTTGCACAAAATACATTTCTGGTGCATGTGCATTACCGATACATGATGTACAAGTTAAAAATTGACATCGTGCATTGGTGTATGTTGAATACCAGTGTGCACTTGAGATTCAGAAGAAAGGATTCTGACAAGATGGTGTAGAGTTTTCATGAAGTTGTCTCATGAATTTACGTAACAAATCTTGTTGTCTGCACATTTTGTAGAATTATTAGCAGTTAGAGCAGGACAAAATCAGTGCAGAAGGTCAAAAGCATGGAAAATGTAGAGAGGAATTATAGTCCTAATGATGAATTCGGGGATTTGTGTGTCGGGTTGTGTGATGATGGTACAAAATCAAAGGAGGAGCGCATGAACTTGGTAGAAACCATAAAGGGATTGCAAAAATATGTCCAAATTTATAAAGCTGACTATGAAAGGCTTATGAGAGCCAAGGAACAACAAGGTGACTTCAATGGCAAATTGATGTAGAGCCTAGAAAGAATAGAAAATAAAATGGATAAGGATACATAATCGAGTAGGTCAAGAAGTCATAGGTCTCATGGTGAGAAAATAAGAAAAACAAGAAGTGTTCATATTCATCATCACCACTCACCAAAGCATTCTTTTAGGAAAGCGCGCAGTAGCTCAAGTCTATCTCCTGACATAAAGCATAAGAGAATGACTGGGGTGGATGAGCTACAAGGATAAATGAATAGGATCAAGTGTCCTACCTTTGACAGTGAGAAAAAGAATGATGAAGATGCAGAGACTTGGTTGTTGGGTATGATGAAGTACTTCCAACTGCATGATTATTCTACGCAAGAAGAAGAGATAATCATTATCTATCAGCGAAAAGGAAAGGAATCAATGTGGTGGGATCAATTTGTGCAAGTGCAACACATTGATGAAAATAAGGTTACAGCTTGGAGGGAGTTCAAGAAGTATTTCCAAAAGAAATACTTAACTAAGAGGTACTATGACAAGAAAATGATTGAGTTCTTCAAACTCAAGCTTGGGAGTATGACGATAGATGAGTATGAAAGAAAATTCTTAGAGCTATTGAAATATGTCACATTCATCAAGGATGAGAAAGTTAATATTCAGAGGTACTTGAGTGGGTTTCCCTCATTTATCAGTGACAATATACAATATGATGACCCCAAGACATTGGAGTAAAATATAAGGCGTGCTAAGTGTCTTTATGAGAAGCAAAGGGGAAGATCGATTTTCGAAAAGGCTTGGGAAGATAAGATGAAAAGAAATGTGGAAAATAGGAAGAAGGGGGCTAAGCCACTATTTTTTAGAAATACTACGCAAGGACAACCAACTCTCAAAGAGACCAGAATGTCAGAGACAGTGGAAAAAAAGACATGACAACAACCTATTAAATGTTGGAGTTGTGGTAGAGATCATATGCGCAGATATTGCTCTCAAAGAGGTGATAAAGTGAGGATTGCGCACAGTGTACATCAAGTTGCGATAGTGGAATACATGGGAAGAAATTTTCCTAGGATTTACATAGTGTTGGATAACAAGAAAGATGAGTTTTAGTCACACATGATTGAAATATAAGGTAAGATTCATGACCAACCCATTTCTATTTTAATTGCTTCATGAGCTAGTCATAGCTATCTAGATCATAAGATGGTGGAAAGATTCCAATTTCTAAGAAGCAAGCTTGTAAAACCTTGGTTGGTGCAGTTAGCCACAGGAGAAAAAAGGAAAATTAATGAGATGGTCAAGGCATGTCCAATGAAGATGAATGGAATGCACACAAAAGATGATTCGAATATCATACCTTTGGGTTTGTATGATTTCCTCATTGGTATGTATTGGTTGGATGAGCACCATATTGTCCTGGACTGTTACAATAAGGCATTTACTTGTTTGGATGAGGAAGGAAACTTAAGAATAGTTCAAGGAATTCCAAGGGATGTAACTATCAAATAAGTTTCAACCTTGCAACTGAAGAAAAGCTACATGAAAGGATGTCAAGTATTTGCAGCGCACATGGAAGAGGCATCTAAGGATAAAGTGCCAAGAATTGAAGACTACGCAGTATTGAAAGAGTATGATGATGACTTTAAAGAGATATCGTGATTGCCTCTGAAAAGAGATATTGATTTCTATATAAATCTGATGCTTGGAGAAACACCTGTATCCAATACTCCTTATAGAATGAGTACACCAGAATTGAAGGAGTTGCAGATGCAACTTGAAGAGATTTTGAAGAAGGGGTATATACGCCCAAGTGTGTCACCTTGGGGTGCCATAGTATTGTTTGTGAAGAAGAAGTATGGTACACCGAGACTTTGTATCAACTTCAGGAAGTTGAACAAAGTAACAGTAAAGAACAAGTATCCTTTGCCAAGGATATATGACCTCTTTGATCAACTGCGAGGCACACACATATTTTCAAAGATTTATCTTAGATATGGCTATCACCAAGTGAGAATAATTTAGAGGAAAAAATCAACAAGACTGCCTTCAGAACAAGGTATAGTCATTACGATTTTATAGTGGTGCCATTTGGGTTGTCAAATGCACCGATTGTTTTCATGTGTTTGATGAATGGAGTTTTCAAAAGTTAGATAAGTTTGTCATTGTATTTTTTGGATGACGTACTTATTTATTCAAAGTCTGAAGAGGATCATGAGCAACACTAGAGGATGGTACTACAAGTTTTGAGGGAACATCAACTTTATGCAAAGTTGAGCAAGTACTCATTTTATCAATGACATATTCATTATTTGGGTCATATTATTTCTAAGAAAGGAACAATTGTGGATCCAGAAAAGATAAAAGCCATTGAGGAATGGTCAACACTAATAAATTTCGCAGAGGCAAGGTCCTTTATGGGACTTGTGGGTTATTACAGAAGGTTTATTGAAATATTCTCAAAGATTGCACATCCAATTACATCTTTGGAAAATAAAGGTGCACAATTTGAATGGACTCTGGTCTGTGCAAGGAGTTTTCAACACTTAAAGAGTTTGTTGACAAGTGCGCCCATTTTGAGAATTGTTGATCCAAATGTACACTTCGTTGCGTGCACAGATGCATGCAAGGAAGGGCTCGGTGGAGTCGTTAGTTAGAATGGACATGTGGTATGTTACGAGTCAAAAAAGTTAAAAGAGCATGAAAGGCTCTATGCTACTCATCACTTAGAATTGACAGCCATAGTGCATGCCTTGAAGATGTGGTGACATTATCTTATGGGTAAAATATTTGAGTTGAGGACAGACCATAGTGGTCTAAAGTATATTTTTGGACAACCAAGTTTAAATGCTAGACAAAGCAGGTGGTTAGAATTCCTCAGTGAGTATGACTTTGACATAAAGCATCTCAGAGGAAAACAGAACAAAGTGGTTGACGCACTCAGTAGGAGGGTGAATGAGATGCATGCTACAACCATTAGTATGTATAAATTGGACTTGTGTGACAAAATTTTAGAATTTTCCAAATCATATCAACGCTATGTGGACATAAAGGAAAATTTATAGCAGGGTATGTCGTAGAAAAAATTTGAAGGTTATGAGCTAAGAGAGGATGGGATCCTCATGTATATACATAGAGTCTATGTGCCAAATGATCAGGAGTTGAAGGGCATGCTATTGTCAAAGATTCATAAGGTTCCTTATGCGGGACATCCAGGTTACCATAAGAAAATTGTCGCAGTAAAAAAACAATACTTTTGGCTAGGTATGAAAAAGGAAGTTGTTGATTTTATTGCTAGATGCCTTGAATGTTAGAAGGTCAAGGCTGAGCACTACATCCAGCTGGTTTGATAGAACCTTTTCCCATTCCTAAGTGGAAGTGGGAAGTTGTGACCATGGATTTCATTACTAAGTTTCCTAGGACTGCTAAGCAACATGATTCTATTATGGTAGTGCTGGAAAAAATTACTAAAGCTTCCCATTTTATTCCATTGAAGTCAACACACAAGGCATCCGACATTACTGATATATACATGCGAGAAATTTCCAAGCTGCATGGTGTACCTAAGACAATTGTGTTTGACAGAGATTCCAAGTTCACCTTGAACTTTTTGAAAGGGCTATTCAAAGGATTTGGGACAAATATGAACTTTAGCACAACATATCACCCTGATTCATATGGACAAACAAAGAGGGTAAATTGGGTGATTGAATATATGCTCAGGATGTATGTGATGGATAAACCATCAAAATGGGAATACCACCTTCACTTGGTAGAGTTTGCTTACAACAATGGGTATCAAGCATCTTTAAATATGAGCCCATTTGAAGCACTTTATGATAGAAAGTGCAACACACCAGTGAGTTGGGACAACCCAACAGACCACACAGTAGTTGGGCTAGATATGCTCCAAGAAATGGAGGAGAAGATGGTAAAGATCAGGCATAATCTAAAGGATGCCCAAGATAGGAATAGAAGATGTGTAGATAAAGGAAAAACCCACAAAGAGTTTAAAGTGGGTGACCACTTGTTCTTGAAAGTGAAAGCCAGGCACAGTTCCTTGAAGTTGGGAAAGTGTTGTAAGTTGACAACGCGCTATTGTGGGCCATTTGAAATCTTAGAGAGGATTGGTCCTATCACATATATGATTGCATTTCCTTCATACTTTTGTATTCATAATGTTTTCAATGTGTCATTTCTTAAAAAGTACGTGCCTGATGCTAATCAAATTATTGATTGGAATGTGATTCAGGTGGAGACAAAAGGAAATTTTTGAGTGCGACCGATTTTCATATTGGATTGGAAAATAAAACAGCTCCGAAATCGATCCATGGAGCTGGTAAAGGTCCAATGGACCTGGCACAATCCTTAGGATGCAACTTTGCAACACAAGGATGCTATTCAGATAGAGTATCCACATCTTTTCAAAGTTTTTTGAAATTTTGTATGTACATGTGTATATGATGCAATGAGGACAATGCATAAATAAGGGGGAGGGGAATGCAATGCCTCTAATCCGAACCGTTTGTAATTGTACATATAGGCTAGTGATTCATTGGTACCAATTGTAAATGAAAATGTACATATAGGTTGGTGAGATGTTGGCACCAATATTTGGTTCTGTGCACACCTGAATAGTGCATGGAGAATTTTTATCAAGGGAAGGGTGTGCACATTCCATAGCATTGCGTGCACCTGGGTAAGTGCGCACATTTCACAGTGTTGCGCACACCTGGGGAATGACCAGGGAGTGAGCGTTGAGGCAAGTTATATATATGTATATATATGGATGTATATGTATTGAGGCCAAAGAGCCTATGTGATTATGAGGCTAGTGATACAGGATGTAGATAGGTCAGTATTGTTGATGTTTGGATAACATCGGGAAGACATTCTCTTAGATTAATAATTAATAATATAATTATTGATTATTAAATACTATATATAATAAGTAAATGATAATAATAAATATTTATTGATTATCCAAGGGATGCATCCTTTCATGGATGGTCAACATATGTTCCCTATATATGGAACACTCATCATTGTAGAAATATATCGATCATATCTCATATGAAGAAAAATCAACATGGTATCAGAGTGGGACTGGGATTGACTCCTTCACATGAGGTGTAATATCCCGAAGGACGAGCCCCAATTGTATTTATAAATTATAAACATGTTTTGTAGGCTGGTGAGATGAGTGTTGATAAGTTGTCGGGCTTATGTGTTTATTAGGCCAGAGAGCCTAAGTGTTAAAGGCCAAGAGCTTGATTTTGTATATGTAACTATGCAGATCATTAATAAAATATAAACATCGTTGCGTGCAGACCGACCACAAAGAAAGAGTGATGGGGGACTAATCTTCCACCAGGTTGGGTAAGGGAGGAGGCTAAGTGCGTGGGCCTAGGGGCTAAGCTAAGGGGCTTACCTCTAAAGGAGATAATAATTTATTATTATTTCCTGAAGGCTAAGGTGGACATGTTGAGTGTTGTCCTAAGTTCATCTAAAGGGAATGTATGCAAAATGGAATGCATGCAACTCCAGGAAGACAGGTGTCGACATGGGTGCATGTAGTTAAAAGCTGAAGCGCCAGCTTTGTTGGGGGTTCGCGGGTCATTCTTCCATCCTCCACCTGAGTCGCTTTTCCAGTCTCCATCCTTCGTGAATTTCGTTTAGCTCTGTGATCGACCTCTGCGTTGATTCCTTTTCATGCACCCTGAAACCAATGGAAAACTCATGGACTGAGTTGTGTCTCCTGTGAAGTTTGAGCACCCTGTAAATGTCTGAACCGTGTTGTGTCTTAGTGTGGACTGTTTCCGTTTTTGGGTGTCCATATCCAACTTCCTGTTGTTGCTGTCACCATGACTTAACCGAATTGCTATTGTTGTTGTTGTTATCCTCACCTTGCAGGAATTGAGTTGAAACTGGTTTAAGAAGCCGATTGTCAGGCCCGTGGTAGAAGAGGAAGGTTGTCAGGCTCGTGATAATCTCTCTCCAGGTGAGAGAGTTTGTTGGGAGGTGGTTTTCTCCTAGAGAGAGTCCAACAGCAGTTACATAGCTTTGAGGATTCTTGATCCGTCCTGTTTGCCGAGACCTTGAGAGGGAGGTGAAGCAGCTGATGGTCTGTGTGATAGTGAAGGCATATACTCCTGGGGGGAACAAGCATGTGGGGAATGAGAGTCTGTGAGTAGTGGGTGTAAGAAGGCTCCTGGAGAGAATCCTTCCAGTTGCACTGTGCAGTTTCCTGTAAGCGCAACCTAGTCTAGGAATCCCTTGCCCTGGGTGGATCTTAGTCCCAGCTCGGGGGTGACCCATTGCTGAGCATGATGAGCAGCGTGGTCTATGGCTGGGAGGTTTGTGGAAGTTCTGCATGTAGTTGGTGGTGTTACTCCAGTTGAAAAGACAAGTATCAGTCTGTGCTTAAATTATATGGTATGCATGTCTGTGATGCTTGAAGTTTATCATGTATTCTGTTGCGTATATGAACTACTTCTACTTCCATTGATTCTGTATGGTAGCAGTAATTCTGTGATTAAGTGTTTTAATTTGATTAGTATGCATATATCATATAAGTGTATATTCTGTAGTGGTAACATTACCCAGTCTCTGTGTTGGCCGAGGTTGTTACAGTTTGGTATCAGAGCTAAGTGAAGTCTCCGAGTAGTGGCGTTACCAGGCCTGGTGGAGGGTTGGGGACGTTACAATATGGTATTAGAGCATGGTTTTCAACACTGATCCTGGATGAGCCATGTTAGTGGAAAATGAAGCAAAATTTTCGATTTTTTTTTTGTCAAAGTAGACAAAATTCGAGTTCATAGCCAAGGTTTTAACACCGAACCTGGATGGGTTGGATAAGTGGTCATTGGACCCAAAGTTTCAGGTGGAAATTGTGTCTGGAGGAACCGATTTCAAACCTTAGAATGTTCCTGAGTGCTAAGAGGTTACTTTGGCCATGTTACGAAGCTGAGGAGGTGTAGTGGTATTGTAAAACCATGACAGAAGTGGTATTGGGCTACA
Source organism: Picea engelmannii (assembly GCA_009831015.1). Lineage (NCBI taxonomy): Eukaryota > Viridiplantae > Streptophyta > Pinopsida > Pinales > Pinaceae > Picea > Picea engelmannii. The sequence goes on from ML863078.1 coordinate 14,988, forward strand.
AAGTAATGTGGACCTTAGGATCTATTCGGGAGAAGGAGAATCCTTCATGATCGTCAGATCATATAATGTTGCAAGGCAGTTAGCCGTGAATTACTTTGGAAATCCGCAGAGTAACAAAGTATGTTCTACGCCGTAGGATCTGTTCAGAAGGAAGGGAAATCCCTTACGATTGTCATATCTGGGGAAGGTGCAGAGGAGTTATCCCGGAGGAAAGCGCTCGAGGAAAAAACAAGCGTACAGGAGTTGAAACTCCCGAAGTCCAAAACTCCGAAGTGATGTGGCATAGTGATGTCACTTGGTTTGACATGGACACATGGGTTGTGTGCCATGTATAAGTGGGTTACAAACCCATGGAAGGTTGAAATGACATATGGAATGTGATGTGTGACACCCATCTGATTGGGCCACGAGTCAACCGCTAGTATTCCACCACATGGAAATCCGTATGAGAATGGTTAGTGGGACCTGAGGTTACATAACGTAGTTAAAGGTAGGAGGACCCACACTGTCATTGATCACGATACATCAAGATCGACGACCAGGAGGAATTGTGGGGATCCAACTTGCACGGGAGTTAATTCTCCAAGGAGGTCCCGCAATCCAAACCCTGGTTTTGTGTCAGCATCAGAAGAATTGTGGGTTACTCCAAACCGTCATTGCATGCCCCTGCAATTGGAAGAATGCTCAGTGATGTGACATAATGACATCACCAAAGGTGATTGGGAATGTTCGGAGATTAACGGTTTGGGATGCGCGGATGTGAAATCCTCTGAAGTCCCGAAGCTTCGAAGTTCCAGAACTCAGACGCTTGAAGTTCCATAGTGAGTTTCAGCCGTTGGATGTTAGGTAGATGTGGACTGATGATCTGCCATACTTCGCGAGTTTGGTAATCCAGAACTCTGAGAGATTGTTGTGTGGTGCTTTGAAATATTTTGAAGCCGAAGGCCCGAGTAAGAACCTAGTGATATATCGCTTGGTCATGGCCTGTGATCACATGAATTGGGGACTGAGAGAAAGGGGATAGTGCCCGAAAATGATTACAGAGCAGAGAAGAGCTCAGAAAGAAAATGAAATCTGAACATTTTCTTAAATCATATTGGTCTGAATGCGTAAACTGGTGAAGTATTAAATAAGTTTCAATTGTTTCTCTTCTTTGAGTTTTCGAGTGCAGAGAGTGCACATTGTCCGCAAGGAGTGCGTTGAGAGAGGTAAGTTAACCTCAGAGAAGCTCATGAGAGATGTCATTTAACCTTCATCAACAAAAGTGCAAGGAGTGCACAGGAAGAACTTTGTGTTGAGTTCAGAGAGAGATAGAGTCACTGAGAACTCTGTAGGGATCTGCCAGGCGGGCATCGAGCGAGTGAAAGTGTGCATAGAGAGAACTCTTTGTTGATTTCAGGGAGAGGAGTATCAGAGGAAGATACTCACAGAGCTGTTGAACACTCTGTAGAAAATGCTCAGCAAGGTGTGCTTTGAGAAGAAGGTTGCCAGGAGGGTACAAAGTTTTCCTTTGAAAGGAAACAAAAGGGTCGAGACCCTTAGGAGACTGAGTAATTCAAAAATATCAGAAGAGATAATGCAAGGAGTGTGTGGGAGACAGACTCATTCTAAGTCCTAAAACTTAGAAGAGATAATGCTTATGAGAGTGAAGATGAGATCCAAGAGGTGGACTCACAGGAGAAAGGTCAAAGGACGAAGCCTTTGAACACTGACAAAATATTCCAAGGAGGAAGAAGTCAAAAGCTCAGGAGGAGGAGTGACAATGACCATCAAATTAGTTATATGGACGAGCCGGGATCGTTAGATCAACATCCAACATAACAAAGGAATCACTTCGAGAGTTTAGCTTGAGATTTGAAATAGTCGAATTAGCTGGGAACCGTTGATCTGGGTTGCAAAAATGTCACCAGATCACAAACTTCAGAGAATCGTACTTCGGGGTTTTTATGAAGTTGTGTTTCGGGATGTCCCGAAGCGCGAAAGCCCGAAACATCTAAGGGTCATTAATCCGAAGGAAGGAACATGGATCTTTGATCTATGAGGAGACACGTGGAGGACAAAGACTCACTTCGTTGGACAACCGTTGATCTGAAAGTGGACGAGTGGCACCAGATATGGAACTCCAGGTAGGAATCACTCTGGAGGAAAGTAGAGGATGAAAGCGTCGAAGTCCCAAGGGAGATCTCGATTGTTGATCAAGGAGGAGGTCGAAGGACTGTTGATCTGGTCTTGGTGGGAAAGAACCGAAGTCCCGAAGATAATCAGGGTTGTTTATTTGGAGAGGACGCGTGGCAGAAGATCTGTCAGTCCGGGGAAATTCACTTCGAAGATTTGTGTGTGTGGAGATGTGAGAAATCCTGAAGGTTGGAGAGATGGAGTTCATCAAAATCGTCCGATTGTTGAGGACATGTGTCAATATATCTTCCACTCCAGAAGAATCTCATACGGGGAAAAGAATATAGTTGAGAGTTGAAACTCTCGAGGGCCAGAGAGTCGGAATCAACCATAGTCGTCGATTTTGAAGGGAGCTACGTGTCGAAAGATTGTGTAGATCCGGGATCACATGTGGAAGGAGGAAACAAGGTAGAAAAGGGAGGATAGATAGCAGCCATTGATCGCAGATCATCACCAACGGATTGGAGATCAACGTGCGAGCTGGATTGCGAGGCCAAAACTTGCTTGGATGTTAAAAATTTGAGAGCGGGCTGCAATTTATACCACGATTTTAACAAAGTGATGCATGGTAGCTGGAGGTGAATTGTGAGGAAAAAAGCGGGTTGGCCTAAAACCACTCTTTCCTACGCCCGCAATCACAGTTTTCCATGAGGTCATAGCCCAGTGTCTTATGAAAGAAAGGGCTAATGAAAAAGGGGCTAGTGCTTGAAACTTGGAGTTTTGGAAGCGCGTAGGAATAAGCCCGCGGGTCTATCAGGACTTGCGCCTAAAGGAGAAAAAGGGGCATGTGTATAATTGTTTTGGGTTCAATCACGAGCCCGAAGAGTCAATTCGACTCTGAAGATTGAAAGATCCTTTAACGGGGAGGTCAGTAGACCCCTGTAGGGGCACTGCTTCGAAAGTGCTCAAGGAAAAAATAGTCATGTACAATGACTACAATGAGAGAACAAGAAGATTCAAGAATCCAGGAAGAATTGTAGACTTCTGGAATCAACAAGGAAAATTTTTACAGGGAGAAAGAAGTTGTTGCAATTTATGTGGCAGCAAGTCTGTAAAGGCTTGTTGGGTTAGCTAGAGGAAAGAATGTTTGCATGTTTGCAAGTGTTGTTGGTGATGTTTTTGCATAAGGAGGGAAGCAACAGAGAGCTGAAGTGTTGGTTATAAGTTTTATAAAAGAAGCATGAAATCTTCTACTTCCATCAGACATTCAAGAAGTATAAAATTTATTAGTGGAAGTCATGGAGGTATGAGTTTTTATTACTCTTTTTGCATAATTGCTGAAAGGAAATTTAGGTAAGAATTTCCTCAGCCAGAGTTATTTTTATAAAATCACGTGATTGTATTATTGAATGCATACCACTAGATCTGGTAAAGGTTGGAGGCCTGTATTAATTCAAATCTTTTTAGCTTCTGAATGCACACACTGACATAGTAGAATGTCATGTTAATTTGGTTATGGGGTAATAACCAAAGAATTAAAAGATAAGAACTTGTTATAGGAAGGAATGCCAGTAAGCTAGTCATGTATGAGACCAGGAAATGGTTGGATATGGCAAGGTATGGATATGGAAAGGCTATGAGCCACACAGGTACTAAAATATTCCTACCTTTAAATAAAACTTGGACTGCAACCTTTTTGCTAACACTAATGAACATTGCATAATTATATTCGTGGTGTAGTGTTCAGGTCGAAAATGAAGGCATCCAATTAATTGGGAAGACAATAGGAAGTGTGTGGAGAATGTATCAACACATTGGCCAAAATTCCAACTTATGGATGGTGAGATACATGACTGAGATGAAGAGCATTATGTAATTCAATGCAAGGTGCACTGAATAAGTATGCATTGAGAATTGCACTCATGCATAGTAAGTGATATAATTGTATATTAAAAGCAAGAGTTGAATGAGTTTTGTAAGTACATGCATATATGTTATTGCATGGAAATAATTATTACTAACAACTGAAATGTTGTGAACTCATGAAGCTGAGGACATTTCAAGGGTTGCTAGACATTGCAACATGAAAGTTGCAAGTCAAGTAGTCACATGATCATTGACTACAGGAAATGTTCTTGTTCAGAAAAAGAAGTAATGAACTTACAAATATCACTGTGAACATGCATATGCATAGAATGACGAGTCATTCTATTTTATTAAATTGTTTGGTAATTATGATTGAATTTGTAGATGCAGACAATTCTAAATTCACCTCATATGGTTCTGTACATATTGTAATTGAATTATGATGTACAAGAAATACTGACAATTGTTGGAAGTATGCAAGATGAAGCCTTGCAGGAAAATGGTATGCAGTTTGGTGCTTGTGGAAAACCACAAGGAAGGTTGCAATATTAATATGGAAACAACCAAGAAGAATTATGAAATGGAATTTCATGTTTTGGGGAAAAAGTTGAATTCCTTTTTGAACTAAGTTGGAGTTCCTAAAAAAATTCTTTTATGTTTTCTCATGATAACTGCATGTGGGTGATGCAAATTAGATGATGTTGATTAAAGTTAGAATGTTGACTATAAAGAGTAGCTCGGGGAAGATGCTGATTGGAAATCTCTGAGGGCAGTTGGAACTCCGGGAGCCACAGTACTCTGAGACTTCCTGAGCTGACATGTTGCTAAAGCCCAAGGAAAGGGAGGTGTACTAGTTGATGGACTGTGTGACAGTGAAGGTGTACACTCCTAGGGTGGGACAAACATTTGGGGAAGGAGAGACCGTTGGTTGGAGTGCTCCTAAGGTTTGGTACCTTGGTCTAAACCATGTTGATGTGGAAGGTCTTCTCAATCAAAAGATAAGTACAATTCTCTATTTATTGTATGTTGTGTATCTTGTATACAAGTTATAATGTTATTAGAATTGCCTGTATATACATATATATACATTGCATATATGCTTTCATTACCTGCATCCATGACTGTACATAATGTGTTTCATGTTTCATTGCTTAAGAAATATATGCCCGATGCTAATCATGTTATTGATTGGAATGTGATTCAGGTGGAGCAAGAAGGAGTCTTGCAAGTGCATCCTGTGTGCATATTGGACCGGAAGAGAAAACAACTCCGGAATCGAGCCATAGGGCTTGTAAAGGTCCAGTGGACCTGGTACGGTCCTGAGGATGCGACATGGGAGCATGAGGATGCTATGCAGGCAAGATACCCACATCTTTTTGAAGATTTTGAAAATCTTGTTGATGTTGTGTAAAGAGTTGCACTGAGGACAATGAAAAAATAAGGGGAGGGGATTGTAATATCCCCAAGGACGAGCCCCAGTTGTATTTATATATTTTAAACATGTTTTGTAGGCTAGTGTGCTGAGTGTTGATAAGCTGGTGGGCTTATGTGTTTATTAGGCCGGAGAGCCTAAGTGTTAAAGGCCAAGAGCTTGATTTTGTATATGTAACTATGAAGATCATTAATAAAATATAAATATCATTACGTGCAGACCGACCAAAAAGAAAGAGTGATGGGGGACTAAGCTTCCATAAGGTTGGGTAAGGGAGGAAGCTAAGTGTGTGGGCCTACGGGCTAAGTTAGGGGGATTACCTCTAAAGGGGATAATAATTTATTATTATTTCCTGAAGGCTAAGGTGGACATGTTGAGTGTTTTCCTAAGTTCCTGTAAAGGGAACGTATGGAAAATGGAGTGCATGCAGCTCCAGGAAGACATGTGTCGAATTGGGCACATGCAGTTAAAAGCTGAAGCGTCAGCTGTGTTGGGGGTTTGCGGGTCATTCTTCCATCCTCCACCTAAGTCGCTTTTCCATTCCCCATCCTTCATGAATTCCGTTTAGCTCTGCGATCGACCTCCACATTGATTCCTTGTCATGCACCCTGAAACTAGTGGCAAACTCATGGACTAAGCCGTGTCTCCTGTGAAGTCCGAGCACCCTGTAAATGTCTGAACCGTGTTATGTATTAGTGTGGACTGTTGTCATTTTTGGATATCCATACCCAAATTCCTGTTGCTGCGGTCACCGTGAGTTAACCGAATTGCTATTGTTGTTGTTGTTATCCTCACCTTGCGGGAATTGAGTTGAAACTGGTTGAAGAAGCGAGTTTCCAGGCCCATGGTAGAAGAGGCAGTTTTTCATGCCTGTGAGTATCTCTCTCCAGGTGAGAGAGTTTGCTGGGAAGTGGTTTTCTCCCGGAAAGAGTCTAGCACTAGCTACATAGCTTTGAGAATTCCTGATCCGACCTGTTGTCGAGACCCTGAGAGGGAGGTGAAGCAACCGATGGACTGTGTGATAGTGAAGGTGTATACTCCCAGGTGGAACAAGCATGTGGGGAATGAGAGTCCATGAGTAGTGGGCGTAAGAAGGCTCTTGGAGAGAATCCTTCCAGTTGCACTGTGCAGTTTCCTGTAACCTCAATCTAGTCTAGGAATCTCTTTCCCTAGGTGGAGCTTAGTCCCAGCTTGGGGGTGACCCACTCTTGAGCATGATGAGCAACGTGGTCTATGGTTGGGAGGTTCGTGGAAGGTTTTCACGTAGTTGGTGGTGTTACTCCAGTTGAAAAGATAAGTATCAGTCTGTGATTAAATTATATGTTATGCATGTTTGTGATGCTTGAATGTTATCATGTATTCCATTGCGTATATGAACTACTTTTAATTCCATTGATTCTGTATGGTAGCAGTAATTATGTGATTATTGTGATTAAGTGTTTAATTCGATTAAAATGCATATATTATATAAGTGTATATTCCGCAGTGGTAACATTACTTGGTCTATGTGTTGGCCGAGGATGTTACAGTTTGGTATCAGAGCTAAGTGAAGTCTCCGAGTAGTGGCGTTACCAAGCCTGGTGGAGGTCTGGGGACACTATAGGAGGGACTAGGAAAATGAGAGTAGAGTAAAATGTTGGGAGTGTTAAATTTATGGGGTTTTTACAATCTCTATGTACAACATATTTACTTTTTACTCCTACCTATAATTTAGGAATTCCATAAATTATGGTGGTGTTGGCAGCCAACCCACATTTTTTCTCGATTACTCTCAAAAGCTGCCTACACCCCTTGCGGTATCTTGACAAATCTTTGTCACATTGTGCTAATGGACATGTGTCTCGTTTTTGCAACCATTACAATTCAATTTCGACTCAGTTTTCACAATTGCAAATGTGAAAACACCTATTTCGTTGATTATACTGTCGTCGTCTTTTTGATTTGTTGGTTGATACTTGATCACTGGTTTATCGTATGATTGGTAAAGGTTTTATAAGACTTATGTTCTTGATCATTATCTTACCTTGATTGCGCATTTGGATATATTCCACCATTAAA